>OZ005689.1:30122158-30337158 GCA_963930775.1 Cliona cf. orientalis | reverse complement strand
CACACTATGTAATAGTGTGTGTGTGTGTCGTGGCTGGAGTAAGTTAGCACCATATGACCTGTACATGTAGATGCATACTATTAACATGTACATGTATATTTGCTCCTCTCTGTCTATAATGTCATAACTTTTTCCCCTCAGGGTACGTGTCTGTTTCTGCTCAACAATCTACTACTGAGTGAAGGTGCAGTGATTTGGCATTGTATACTACAGGACTTAAACTGCATTCAGTGGTAACTGGTCGACGGTTGTGATGGTGACGTCTTGCAACTGGCCTATGCCTCCTGTACTGTTGTGTGTGCATTAGGTAATGAGGCCTTTTGTATTCACAGTATGCAGGGTGGCTTCTTCAATCTTCAGCAGCAGTGTACCAACCTCCATCTTATCAGCCATCGATGTTATTTGGTATGTAGGTTGACCTTTACCAAACACTTTCAGCCTTTTGGGCGACCAGAGTAGGTTTTCTTTTTTTTATCTATCAATGTCTATCTCTGCTCAACAATCTACTACTGAGTGAAGGTGCAGTGATTTGCCATTGTATACTACTGGACTTAAACTGCATTCAGTGGTAACTGGTCGACGGTTGTGATGGTGACGTCTTGCAACTGGCCTATGCCTCCTGTACTGATGTGTGTGCATTAGGTAATGAGGCCTTTTGTATTCACAGTATGCAGGGTGGCTTCTTCAATCTTCAGCAGCAGTGTACCAACCTCCATCTTATCAGCCATCGATGTTATTTGGTATGTAGGTTGACCTTTACCAAACACTTTCAGCCTTCTGGGCGACCAGAGTAGGTGTTTTTTTTTAGCTATCAATGGTCGTCTCTTTTAAGGTCAAAGGTCATGATTTCAGCCTCACCCCTGTCAATTGCACATGCATATTTCAACCCAGCCCCTCTCCTGTACATGTCTGTGCATTCGTCCACTCTTCACGTAAACACTGCAAATTAAGTAAACCTTTTGTTTGTGTGTAGAACAGCCACAGAGCACAAGATGGGGATTCACGCATTCCATTTCCATAGTGGTAATAGCATGTTAATAATCTCAGCCGATACTTGTAACCCAAATTTTAATTTATCAGCTAAGACATATATACAGAGGATTGATCTAACATACTATGCAAGACTGTTCAGTAGCTTTTCTAGGCTGAAGAGTAGATGGTGGAGGAATGGGAGCTGACAGGTCAGGCAAAGGAGGAGGGAACTCTGAGCTGACAGAGGATGAGCAGGCCAAGGAGGGGGACTCTGAGCTGGAGGACTTTTTTCTGTGCTATAAGTGTGTGGTATACAATGATAGTGGCCATATTCTTAGGACCTAAGTGAATCAGTAACAAATTGGGCTCCCGCTTTATGCCATTGATTTTTTACTGTGATACATGTACTTGAGACTTCTTCTTGTACGGGTGATGTCCTTGGTTTTCTCTGCCAGAATCACAGCTGAGCGACTGCACCATGTGTACATGTATGCACCTCTCAATCCAAGGTTTCTGTTGTAACTGAACCAAAATCCATGACAGCAGACCACCCAATAGGAAAATGTTAGCAGTAAAATTATTTGGTAGCAGCTACCATAGCAACTTCGTATATTACTATGGTAACAGCATCTAATGTCACTAAGATCATAGTCAAGTCATGTTCAAAATCTAACTGAACAGAGCTACCCTAGCCCACAATAATTAGGATGTAGGATGTACCTGGGTATGCTGTACTGAAGACGGCTAAAAAGCCAGAAACATACTGACCTCTTGGCAGGCGGTATGTCTACAGCTCCCTACATTTGCACACACAGACAGGGCAAAAGGATAGGAGACTTGATGTCCAGTCACCGATTTGGTGCAGCACACTTTGATCAGGAAAATAGCTTATTACCCATAAGCTAGCAAGTTCTCTCTATATGCAAGTTCCTGTGGACATTTTGTCTTATAATAAGACAAAATGTCCACAGGAACTTGCATATAGAGAGAACTTGCTAGCTTATGGGTAATATGTCAATCCAGTGAGTACAACGATAAAGTGATAAAATTTTTATCACTTTATCGTTGTACTCACTGGATTGACATAATTATACCACCACACACGCACGTGGTTCATCGTTAACCATATCTATAGTTGCTCTTTACGCTTTATGGTCCAAGCTATTCCGTTTCCTCGTTTCCCGTTCCGGTTCCAACTCCATGCCATGCTGTGCACGTGCGCGACCTGACAATACCGGTATACCGTACCAGTTCAAACCGGTTTTGGCTCACCTGAGCGAGCTACTAGACCTAGTACATGTATAAGTACCTCTGTTTCTGAGTGGCTGCTCATTTCAGCCCGGCTGCCTCAAGCGTTGTGTCGACACATTAGACCTCTGTCTCAGAGCGCGAGCGGTGGCTCACCTCTTCAACCCGGCTGTCTCAAGCGTTGTTTCAACACAGAAGACCTCCGTCTCCGAGCGGTGGCTCACCTCTTCAACCCGGCTGTACAGCTCAAGCGTTGTGTCAACACAGAAGACCTCCGTCTCCGAGCGGTGGCTCACCTCTTCAACCCGGCTGTCTCAAGCGTTGTGTCAACACAGAAGACCTCCGTCTCCGAGCGGTGGCTCACCTCTTCAACCCTGCTGTCTCAAGCGTTGTGTCAACACAGATGACCTCCGTCTCCGAGCGGTGGCTCACCTCTTCAACCCGGCTGTCTCAAGAGTCATGTCGACGTCTGTGTCCTACAGCCTGCGTAGCCGAGACGGAGAGAGGGCCCGGGACGCAGGTTCCCCTGAGATTCTTTCGTGCCGCCCTGGTACCTCGCGTGTGGGGACCGCGGCATCCTCGACTGAAGCCCAAAGCCAGTTCCTCCGAATGATGGGCCTTATAGACGCTGCAGAGGACATTGTTACCCATCCTACCATCACAGAGCACGAAGCCAAAGTTCTCTCGAGCGCGTTGAGTCACTCGTTCTACGAGGAGGCTAGAGAAACCGACAAATTCTTCACCCCTGGGGAATACAGAAAGTGCTTTTCTGGGATATCTAACGTGTGCCACAAATACGCCCTTCGAAGCAAGGGAGCAGTGGACAAGGATGAGGGTATATCTTCGGCCGAGGCAGGATCCCTGCTAAACGAGTATATGGAATGCTCGCAAGTGTGCTGCTGCCCGGGGCACGTAGAATTCCGATCGACAGATGACCTTTTCTACAGTGACTGTCTGGGGAGGTTGATTTGTCTACCACCGGTGCTCACTGACCACTATGGCGGCGAATTAGTGGAGGCCCTCTTCCCATTTCTTTTCCAGAAAGCGAAACAAGGAATGAACGTCAGGAAATGTGGCTTAGGCTCACCCTATACAGTGAACTTCGTTCTACAGATGCCTTCAGGTAGTGTGTGCCAGTTTACAGGCAGGCCGGATTTCTCCATAAACTCTCCCCATGCTGGTGCAGTGGTGCGTTTCACCCTCAGGGGTGTAGGAGAGATTCAAAGTCCACCATGGAGAAGAAAGGAAAGTAAATCTGCTGCGCTGTCCCAAGCAGGCATATACACACTTGGCCAGTTTGCTAATGGAGCCCATGGTGGACCACTTCCGGCTATAGTTATCCACAAGGATAAGACTGCTCAAGTAGCCATAGGCAGACTCAACTGTGATGAAAAGAAGGTCGAGCACTCGCTTGAAACAGTGACATTCCGACTGATCGGACAGGTGGACAGTTTGGATTTGAAAGATCCCTGGGACCTCCGAGTATTTTCTGGGTTTTTGAAGGGGGTGATGGACATCAAAAACTGAGTGTGTCTAGTAGTGTTCTGCTGGCCTTACAATACATAATTATGACAAGCAAGGAAATTAAATGTACATGTATATATATACCACAAGAAGTCCAATACATTATAATGTCAAACTGCAGTTTGCATGGCGCCTAGGGGGATTAATGATATGCATGCCATGCATGTGGGGTCAAAAATAGTGCATATCTATTTGTTGGTAGTTGCTTAGCAACCAAAGTTTTTATAGGCAATTTGCCGGCTATGGGAAGGGGTTGGATCATCATAAAGTAGGCCAATGATGAACAGAGGTCAACTACCAACAAAATAGTTATCTGCCGGTAATTGGGGTGCATTCGACCATGCATCTCATGCATCCCAATTACTGGCAGATAACCAACTGTATCTTCTAGTGTGATCGAGTTAGCTATCGTTCTATCGGAAGTACCGTTGAAAAGAAGAAGAGCTGAGCTTCACACTGATACCAAGAAGTCAGCTGCCTGAAGCTCCCACCCTCGGGTGGCTTGATGTGTCTTTGATAGCTTCTAGTTTTCCCATTGGAGTTATGTTTCTCTCTCTGTTCTACCAGATGTCAGCATAGAGGCAATCGGGTTCGCGAACGGCGAGTATATTATATTCATCAAAAATGTCAAAAGCTGACGTTTGTTTCACCTCATAACGTTGACAACTGTACAACTGTAGCAAGCTATAATAGATACAGTTATGTTTATAAAATCCACAGGAATGCCTGCTGTAAGTAGCATGCTATAACATGTTATAGCATGCTACTTATAGCACTGTCTGGGGGTCACCAGGAGCGCATAATTGAAAAAAATTATGCGCTCCTGGGGTCACTAATTATTTAGTCGCCTCATCCATGCTATGCTTGACTGGCAAGCTGCTCCCCTACACACACACACACAACATAATCTGCACTATCCATTAAAAAGTTTATGAAAGTGAACTATGTGAGTTGTTGAGTGATCGGTAGACTCTATAAGTAGGGATTACACTAATATAATACACTACATAATAGCAAGAGTATAATAAAAGAGAGGGAGAGTATCCATCCACGTTACACTAAGCCTCATATTATACAGGAATATATAAACAACCAAGGTAGCTCACTAATCAAGTATTAAGTCCACTGTCAATGTTGCACACTATCACAAGCCACCAGAAGCAGTCTTAGAGGATGAGGAGTTATAGCTCAAAGCTTTACCTTTAGTCTTTACCTATCATGGCCATGTGGACACCTGCACTCAAGCCAGAGGGTTACCCAAAAGCTGCACAAATGGGAATTTTGACTGCCTTCAAGGCTTGCTGTTATATGGCATGCCACAAAATTTCCCACACTCACTATAATTGCATAGCAAACACCAGTGCCTCAAAAGAAGATAAAGGTGGCACATAAATAAGAGGCGAGGCAAACTAAATTCACAGTTTATCGTCACAGACTCTTTGATTTTGCATGCGGGCGGGTGGTCATTATTTAGATTTCAAACTAGTATAAGAGTGTGAGAAACGCTAGGTTCGAACTCGTGATCGCCGAGGCCACGCCCTTCAATTGCATCGCTCGAGGGGGCGGGGCCAAAGTGCCATATACTTGCTATATACAATCTGAAATCTGAAAATCCATGTGGGCGGTGACGATAAACTGCGAATTCAGTTTGCCTGGCCTAATTAGAGTATTTTTTGCCAATGGGCAGAGGTGTGAAGGATGTTTTATTAATTGTAGGCGATATTCACCCCTTGGTGGGTATTACGTAGCCTAGCCATGCAGATGGCCTAGCTCTCACTCAAATTCTGGTCCCTGCTACTCAACATAGTATTAGTGCCATAACTTGCAATAGCCTCTGATATCTCTTGGTAGTTACTTCCATAAATTACTTCTCTCACACCTCTGCATGAAAACCTCCTCAAGAGAGCAATACATTATATATTATCATGCATATAATAGTTATCTGTCAGTGTGCAAGGGCTCATATTGCTCACTCACTGACAGATAACTATTTTGTTGTATCTAGCACTGTTGGTAATGTAGGATTATGTAATCCTGCACACCTAATTGGATTGTGGCTAGAGTGTATGGCATGTACTCTGGGTGACTGCTCAACAACCAGTTCTATAAAACTCTTGAACACTACTCTACTGTACTTGGTTGCTTAGTAACTTACAACAAACATTATTACATGTTATAGTTATATAGCAGGCATCTGTCTTCAGTGGTTGCCATATACATGTAATTGACTTGTTAGATGTTGACATAGGAATTTAATTAGTACCCTAGTGTCACTGTGTACACCAACATGAACCTGTTGGAGACTATAATATTGGTGTTCCTGTGTATTGGAGAATATTCTGTCACTAGTTACCTAGGTAACCTCTAACAAACACCATTGTACTGTCCCTATACATGTATAGATCCACTGGCAATATTATACCAATATCATGGGGGGGGGGGGGGGGGGGTCATGTGCTGATTGCTTCTACCATAAAATAAGCTACATGTACCCTATATCACTAAAATGATAGGTGAATTTTAAGCCATGTCCCCAAAACATACTTGATTAATCCAGTGCAGTGTTGCTGAAGCCTGTAGAGTTTAGTAGTTATCTGCTCCAGAAAGGACTCATTTTTTGAAGACAAGTTCCTCAGCCATTGTGGAGTATTTTATAATGAAACACCAGTTGCAATACCTGCAGTAATGGAGTAGTGGGAACCACCGACAGAACACGTGTTCTGTTTCGCTGTTATTGCAGCTCATCAGGGTGGCGTACCCGAAAAATTAATCACATACTGTAAATTGCGAATATTTCGTTGTTAAAATATTTTCAGACAGACAGGCTTGTGTGAAAATACATACGCAATATTAACGATATTGCGGTACAGGGTCGTTTGTCCGAAACTATTGCACGAAATATTTTTGATACGAAATATTCGTGATTAATGGTACCAGTAACATAGCAGGGACAACTCAAAATTACAACTATCGGGAATAAATATATTCTGGAAAATCAGGACCATTGGGTGGCTAAACTGCTCTCTCTCTCTCTCTCTTCCACTCTCTCAGCATGTTATTTGAACCATCCGTTATATTTTTAAGCCTCCTACCAGTAGAACTTAGCAAGAAACTATGTACGCCTTCCCCCCCCCCCCCCCCCCACCCACCCATTCTGACCTACTATAGACAGAGAGCAGGCCACAGCATGTGCTCTCACCACAATCTTCATTAGACAGAGAGCAGGCAGCAGCATGACTCGAAGCTGCAAAGCTGTCAGTGGGGCCTCTAATCTTCATTAGATAGAGCCTCCTCCAGCAGTGGGGCCTCCTACTCAGGCTGGTCAGTGGCCCTCTGCTCCTCCTCCTCCATCAGTGAGTCCTCCTCGACCAGCTCCACCAGTTATGCGACCTACTTCACCAGCTCCCCTTTATGGTCATAACTGCATAATATGCTAATATTTTATGGTTTTTATTATTTTGCAATAGGATTGAAATCAAGTTACTGTGAAATCTGGCTAATAAGCGCATGCACTTACAGCAGCAAGTGGAGTGCTAGTATATGTCTAATATGGATATGCGCTTATCCCTAGATTCAGTGGCGTAAGAACTATGGGAGTGCCGGGTGCTACAGCACCCCTACATAAAAACTCATAATTCTTTCATTGAGCCAGCAACCTCATTTATGTCAAAATGGGTGTGGTCAAAAGAGCCCGGGTCACACTGCTTTGATTCATGGAGGATGCTAAAGATGCATATAAAAGATGATTTCTGAAAATTATTGATACACTCTGTCATAAATAGGCCTCAACAAGCCTTCATGCATGCTAAACATTTTTAAACTGTCTTCACATATAGGTTTCATCATAAATTTCATCATAATTTCACCATAGCAAGAGCCGAATTTTGTTGATTAACTCGGGATATACTTACACTATAGGTTACACCATACATTATCATAGATTACCAGGGGCTGATCCAGGGGGGTTCATAGGGTGGCTAGCCACCCCCTTCACTAGTTCTTTTATGCAATATTATAGTATTTGGAGACATCCACCACTATTAACCAACCACCCCCCTGCACCAGTATTGTAGTTTACTATGGGTAGCCGCCCCATCAGCCACCTTCCATACAAAATTTCTGGATCAGCGACTGATTACACCATTATTACCTCATAACCACAGAAAAATAAATTAATTGCTACTATATGAAGAACTTAGACTACATCACTTGTCCCTCATGAAAGTATTACGCTGCGCTACTGTACGCCGCCATAAATTCGAACTAGGACACATCGACAAACTGCGCATGCTCCATATACGCGTGTATTGGGGCGCGCGGCTTGAGCCGGTTGACATGACCCGGACGTGACCTGTGCTGCCATGTGCTAAACTGAATAGGGGAAATCCCCCCGAGTGCGAACTCGCCAAAGAAAGCGAACTGAGAGAATCGCCATATCTCATCGATAGTCCACAATCTCTTCTACGCTAGGTTCAAATTCTGGGCCCCAATAAGCTTTCATGCACGCTAAACATTTTGAAATAGTTTACACATCAATTACATCATAGGTTTCATCATAATTTCATCATAGCAAGAGCCAAATTATTTTTTGTTGATTGGGACTATGGGCTGTAATAAGGATGGGGACACAGAAAAGATATTACGATCAGAATTCAACAATATACATCAGTCAATGGGGAGGGAGAGAGGTAGAGAAAGAGAGGGCTGTCAATACAGCCTTACCTAACAGCTCCCCATGAACAAAATATTTCTCTCTCTCTAAAAGAGATAGCGATGGTGTGCATCCTTTGGCTTCAGAGTTACATGTACAACAGAACCACAAACTATAGTGAAGGGATGATATAGTAGCTACTAGAACCTGATTATGGAGACATTTCTATGCACATGTAACTCCTATCCCAGGTCACGCCACACGGAGGCAGATGCACAGGTGACCCTCGAGGCATTATGTCTACTACATAATGCCCCGGCTCAAATTCAAGGGAGAGAAAGAAGGAATGGCTGATTCCTGGATCGAATTGTAAGCACACAAATTAAATATCTCCCCACCCTAATCTGATTACAAATCAGATGTGTACTCATAGCTGCTTTGGAAAACATTGTTTAGTGAATCATCCAAAGCTGACCAGCCAAGAATCAGCCATTACATATATACACAACAAGCCTTCACATTCGTCCCGACTGAGCTCTAGGAAGAGAGGAAAGATATAGCACAATACAGACCATTCACTAACACAACAACGCCACAGAAAGCCTAGTCTGTATCAGTACATGCCATATATCTCCACTGACAGGAGCAACAAGTGCTCTATCATGGACGGCTCAATTATGCTGTAACTGGAGGAGCTCGATATAAAGAGCCCGGGCCACACTGCATTGGTTTATGGAGGAAGCTAAATGTGTACAGTGCAGATAGCGGCCTAAACATAATAGCAGCTGACACTAGTATGAGCTTCCTTGGCCCTTACACCTGGACAGTGTGACTACATGCACCATGTTACAATGAAACACATCAATATGACTGCCAGTTTTTGAGAAAGAGAGAGAAGGTATATCCGTGAAATCCTACTACCTCAAACTTGTACTGCACATCCATCATTCTCATTCTGCCAGTGTTGGTGTAACAAGAATGAGAGCTCTGTAGAGCACATACCCCGTAGGGTTTCATCTAGCGACAAAAATTTGGGGTGGAAGCACGATAAATGGGTGTATTTAGCATACAGAGTTCCTTGAGACGTATACCGTATAGCGGGAAATTTTCAAGGGAGAAAACTTTCGCGGATCGGTAGGAAAGGAGCATTTCGCGGAGAAAACTTTCGCGGAACATTAAAACTGGTCGCATAATGCCTAGAATTTCGTGGAGAAAACTTTCGCGGATGGCTGAAAAATCGCGAAATTCGTGAAAGTTTTCTCCCTCGAAATTTTCCCGCTATACGGTATCCTCCAGATTGTTTCGGGTAATTTTTGATCAAAATGCTAGTAATTTAATGGTGACTTATTGTGATAATTATGATGCTTAGTTTAATTAAAGGGGGGGGGAATTAGGGAGTTTGGAGGGGAAGCTTCCCAATGTCCTCCCTATAGCTACTGGATGAAACTCTGCCCCGTGTGCACAACTAGTAGCCTAATGTGTGCTCTTGCATTCACATACGCGTCATATACATGTAGAGTCTGGCATGTGCAATATGCGGTTGAAATAGCACATGGCACACCTGATGTGATTTGTACAGTTGTCAACGTTATGAGGTGAAACAAACGTCAGCTTTTGACATTTTTGATGAATATAATATACTCGCCGTTCGCGAACCCGATTGCCTCTATGCTGACATCTGGTAGAACAGAGAGAGAAACATAACTCCAATGGGAAAACTAGAAGCTATCAAAGACACATCAAGCCACCCGAGGGTGGGAGCTTCAGGCAGCTGACTTCAACGAGGAGAAAGAGAGAACTAGAGCTCTATAGAGCACATACCCCGCGTGCACATTGTGCAATCTATAACTAGGTCCGCTTTTGTTGTTGGTTGTATCAAGGACTTGTAGACCCCATAACAGAGCTAGAAATAACAGCTGGTTATCGGACATTTTCCGACCAAGTTGTTGAAATGACCGATCAAATTCCCCATGCAACTCCATAAAGTCTTATACTGTGTCCTAGCAATGTCCGACCAAAACATGAGCCTTATTTCTAGCCCTGCCATAAGCCCCTGATTGTATAATATAGGGCTCTTGGTAGATATTAGCCAAAACATCACTGAATCTCTCTCTGCACCAGATCTAGACTAGGTAAAATAGGATCTTACATTCTGATTCGATGGGGCTTTGCATTCCAGTCTGCGGATAGCCACCAGTGACCAGCCAAACGTGTGCCACTAGCATTATTGACGATCTTTACCAGTCCATAATTATTCAATGTTATGCGCATGAGCAGAAAACGCAAGGCCTGTACGCATAATGCATTGGTGGGCACTGTCGATAGGCGTGGTTACGAAGGCTAACAAAAAGGCACTATTTATGACGCTCGTGGACAATATCCCTCGATTCGAAACACACTGAAGCCCGTTTTTCGCCAAATGCAACTGATTCATTGTGCTTACTAGTCTCACTCAGGTGCCTAGACCTCGAGATATGGCGATTTTTCTGCTAACAACTACAACGACAACGACAACGACGACACGATTGATTACTTTACCCCCTTGTGCATGTGCGCGGGTAAAAATGCCAAGCCACCCGATTACTTTACTAAGTGCCCATGACACTACAATAATATTATACTGATAGAGCACATGTACTGTAGAGCAGATCATATTTAGAGCAACATGATACGACTTGATATTACGTTTTCACTGATAAAAAATTTTGCTCGGTAACCTATACCTGTACCTACTGCTCTGTAATATAATCAGCTTTGAACAGGCAACAAACAACTGTACCAAGTGCCCAACACAAACAAGTATTGAGATGATACAGAGAGGGAGAATGCAGCCATATTAATACAAACATACATGTAGTATAGACTGGGATAGAGAACACAAGAGAGAAACATATCTCCAATGTGAAAACTAGAATATTATTTGAACTTCTGGTTCTGGCATGTACAATTATTTTGATGAATGATCTTGGTCTCACTTGATTGCTCATGGCTATATATATATCCATGCACAACAAAGGTACATGTACGTTTTCAAACTGTAATAATCATTATATCCTGTTACTATGTTGTTGCTATGTAAAATATACACCATAATGCACTGAGACAAGCAGTGCAATATGAACACCCTCAGGTAAGCTACAGTGCAATATGAACAGCTCCAGGAAACCCACAGTGCAATATTAGTGGCCCAAGGGAAGTCAAAGTGCAATATTGAATACTGCTGGCCTTGAACAATAAACAAGTTGGTAGCAACAAAAATAAAACTATCAATGGAGCGTCTCGCGATACTAAATGGAGCGTATGGCGGGGAAAGTAGCGGGAGATCACCGGTTCGAAGCAGTGGGCGGAGTCCTCGATCGATCGATCGCGAGTCAACACGGTAACCACTGTATACGTGTATCTAGGTAAGCTTACTGCGTAGGCATGTAGCCTTGTTTTGGGGATAGTCAACAGCTCGAGCTTCGTTTCTTGGCTTCTGAGCTCGACGTTGCAGGTCACGCTAACTTGCCTTTTCTTTCTTTTTTAATGTTCTATGTGTATCTATGGTAGCTATGCCCACGGGATATAAACTAGTTATATCACGCGCACTCGGGATGCATGGCATTTATTGCCCTCAACCCTCGGGCACAAGGCCCTCGGGCTTTGGTGCAATAAATGCCATACATCCCTCGCACCCGTATATAACTATTACACACAGGGAGAACATTTGAGGACTTGCCCCCCTCCCCCCCCCCCCCAATCATCAGTTGATATACATGTAATAATCTGCCTATGGACCAATTAACAAAAAAACATACCAAACATACCCTGATCGAGGCACCCTAGTGAAAACGAATCCTGTATCTGTAGGACAAATAAATTTCCTCAGTATCTCACCAAACATTTTTGGAGGAAAATATTATACCGCACACCCAGAAACATTGGCGGAAATTAAAGGCACTGTGTCACGATATAAGGGCTGCGCGTTACTATTTTTAAGAAAATTTGAAATCAACCGCAAAACGTGACGTTGATTCACGTAACGCGCGCGACCGCATGCCATGTACCACGCCCATAGCTATCGATCGAGCGAGCCTAGGGCACCTTATGATGGCAGCTAATCCTGAAAAAGAAGGCTAAACATCGAAAGGAGAGTTAAACTAACCTTCTTGCTTCGTTTAGTATCATCGCGAAGTCGATTTCACCGAGGGACGCGGCCGATCGCTTAAACCAGCCGGCCAGGCACGGGCGCCCCGAGCAAGTGGCGTGATCGCAACGTCACAAAACCGCATCGCCCACGTTCTTGATTAAATATTGGGGATCCTCATCCGGCTTCCGTTACTAAAAATACGCTTATACCGTGACACAGTTCCTTTAAACTTGGAGATAGGACCCAACCTCGTTATTGCAAAAATACCCCCCCCCCCCAAACAAACTCTTATAACATGCGTTTGTCACCTTACCTTGATAATACTGCCTATCACTGGCCTTTCTGGTGTATCACCAGACACCATAATATACATATCCTGTGTAACACACACATCCTGTGTAAAAACGATAATAATTAAAGTTAATAGCTCAGGTCCGAGGCTAATATTTTTTTCAAGTACTCACTTTTTGTGCATCAGCACTCTCAACTGACTCCATATCACTGCAGAAGATGTATAGATACAGTATCACCATGCAAGCACTCCATTATGGGCACAATCACACTATGGTACGTATACTCACGTTAATATGTTGAATAACAAAACTTGGATGAACTGTTGAAATTTCCAACACAAATTTCTGTACAAATCAGCACAACACAAAACAGACCATACACCTGTACATGTACCTTGAGTTTCAGAAAATTGTAGCAATGAACACCACTGGTGCTAAACCCTCGGCGCTGTCAGATTTATAGTAATGATATTATACTACGCAGGTAGCTATAAAGATGATTGCATAATATTAGGCTGTGTCTAAAATTTAGTGCTTTGAGTACCGGTAAACTAGCCCACCAAAAAAGCTTAGAAAATTTTTGAAAGTGGAAGAAAAAAAAAAAAATTCAAAGATCAAGCGGGATTCGAACCCATGACCACCTCTCCACCAGCACCAGCCCTAGTACACTCAGCCAACCCAGCTCAACACTGCTGGTTGCTGTTTTTTGCCAACTTAATACATCTCATCCATATGTCCCCTGACCCCGCCTTCGTAACCCTTGCGCATGCGTATAACTATTAGGCCTATGCCGTATATAGCGCAACACACCCAGCATTCTATTTATACGAAAAGTTAGCTGGCCGAGATCGGAGAAGTCAAGAAGCTTAGAATCAGCAAATGACTCCAAAACTAGCGAACAAAGCATTCTCTACGAAATCTACACAAATCATGAGTTTGGAACGCCATAATGAACCTTATAACATCGCAATTTGGACTCGCAAATGAGGTATGTAGCAGTTAGCGTGGTAACAGACAGACAGACAGACAGACAGACAGACACACACACACACACACACACACAGAACGACTACCGTAACTCTCGTGCATGCGCCGAGGGTTAATAATAATATTATTATTATGGATACACCCACATTTGATAGTAACCCGGTATTGCTCTGCAGACAATGCAACACTGGCGTAAGAACCAGGGGGGCTGGGGGGGGCAATTGCCCCCCCAGTCATAAGATTGGGGGGGCAGAGCCCCTCTGATTTTTAGACTGCTGTACTAGCCAGGGGGTGGGGCTCACCCTCTGAGGTTTGCACTTTTCTTTTTCATCTGTTGCCATAATCAGGGTTGAGTTATTCATGATTGTTGTGTATCTTATCCCCACGGTGTGTAGATATCAATAATTGACACATGTGAACACAGATCAGTAGTCACTACTGATCTGTGTTCACATGTGACAAACTAAGAGTCCAGAATGTCCTCGAAAATGCACTAGAAAAGCTCTCAGAAGGTCTAAAACTCCAAAATTTTCCTGGGGGAGCATGCCCCCAGACCCCCCTAGCTTTCCCACGCTACGCACGCGTAAAGCGAGTCTTCACCTGCTTACTTTCAGCCCCCCTGCTCAAAAACATCTTCCTACGCCACTGCGCAATCATACACAAGTGAACAACACCAGGAACACATTACCCGCCGCACATGCACAAGGGATAAAGTAATTGGTTTTGTCCATCTGTCTGCCTGTCACCACAAAATCGCCAGATCTGGACATTTAGGCATCTGAGCACTAGTAAATACAACAAATCCATACAAGTCGTCGAAAATTTGTCTTAAGTATGCTTCAAATGGTTTGGCAAGGCCCACGAGCATCACAAACACTGCGTTTTTATTGGCGACACCTATCGACTCTACCCATCCACTGCAGGCCATGTGCATACGTCAGCTACATACGCACACTTACTGCTGCAGCTCTCATTTCTATGCAAACAGATGTGGATGCAGATGCAATGTGTGACGGGGTATGTGCTCTATAGAGCTCAAATTGTTTTGCACTGGGTATGGGCAAGATTATGCGTGACCCCGCCCATCACATAGCGCATGGGCGGAAAACATTGCAAATGCATGGCTTCCTATTCAAACATACTGGATAACTTCAAAGGGCCATAATTTAATTCTAAGGTGTGAATCAAAAATTCCCCAAGGTCAAATCCTTAGTTTCGACCCATTCTGCGTGCCCATGTAAAAATTGTGGCATGAATGTGCTACTTTTCTTCTCCCCTATTCCTTTTTTCTTTTTTTCTACTTAGGTATGTGGTAGCAAGATTATTCCTGCCTTTGACTTGAAAGGCTTCATGCTGGTATTATTGATTATAGATAAATTTCACTGATGCAAAGCAGGGAGCCACAATAATATGCAGGAGTGTCATCATGGAATGAATGATGTTGCATAGCTCTGAGACTAAGATCATAGGCCTTGAAGTTGCTGGTCCAAAGGAAGCTCATTGCTATTCCTAACCCAGTCAGCCGTTCACTTCTGGGCTACAAGTGTCTATAGGCTCTGCTGGATTTATACAAGTAAGTGGTGCTGTACGTACAATTCCCCATAGCCTTGCCAACTAACTAGCAAGTAGCGGAAACGTTTGCTGTGTAAAACAATAGAGCACTCGAGTTTGTAGCTCAAGGTATAGACCAATGCTAGCTAGCTTGTCTGCATGATGAAGAGACCTAGCTGCTTCGGGGGCGTATGGCAGCGACTCCCTTATTGAGTACATAATTTACTCAGTTGGGCAAAGCGTAAAATCACATTGTCAAGCGCAAAAAGTAAGCATTGTCAGGTACATTTTCATCAGTTCTTGCTCATACACGGGCACAATGTATGGCTAGTTATAGCCTAGTTTTAGTTTCTACAGAGACTTTTTTCAATTGTTGCTGTTTGAGTTAGCACTGCACATCAATCTGTGATGGCAATTTTGATCTCGCTACAATGCAAGTACAAGCCACATTGAGACTACTATCCCCGTAATCAGTAGTCTTGTGCCCAGCCTCTATGTTGCATGCAGAAAATAAAAGTATGGTGAAATGCGCATGGTTTCGGCAATATCTCATTGCGTCCTTTCAGAATAGTGTCCATAAAGTTCAGACGAGGGCGATAAGCTCAAATGTAGCTGGCGAGGACGTGGATGATCCATGCCTACCTACTGGGACAGGAAAATCTCATTTATACAGGTGCCGTTTGATCGTCTGGTTGAGAATCAGGCACTGAGACGAGCTCCATAATTTGCCAAGATTGTGCTTTCAAGGCATCGGCTGGGTGTAAGGCTGCGTGAATTGTGCATATAAGCAAAACATCGTGATAACGCTATCACTGATAATACAGTGGAACCCTGCATGACGGACACTCCTCAACGACGGACACCTGTGATTTAATGGACAATTCTGAATGTCCGGATTGTATTTCCATAGACTTCAATATATTCAAACTCCCTCAACAGCGGACACCTCGCTATTCGGTATAACGGACACTTATTTTGGTCCCACAGTGATGCTTTATCATGGCCTCGATTGTAGGAGGGGCGTGGTCAACCACTACCCATGAGCTAAGGACACCTCACTATAGCGGACAAAACTTTTGGTCCCAATGGTGTCCACTTTAGAGGGTTTCCACTGTATTTGTTTGTGTGTCATAATAATATTATGTCGTGTACATCAGGAACCAAAGTTGAATAAACATTTCACCACACTCTTTGCGTGTGGGTAGGAGACTATATAATCAGGTACTTTGGGAAAACTTCCATTCCGTTCGTAACATATCATAGTCTGACATAGAGGGATTCCGCAAATTGATTATCCCGCGGGGCTAATTAGCTAAGCGGCAGGAGTCAACATACCACGCCTACTGCCACACCCTTTATGGGCAAAAAGGCCAACTGCTGCATGTTGTTGTATTGAAACGTGTCAAGTTTTTTTCGAAATTGAGCGACTATTTCGAAGGTCTGAGCAATAAAGCGAAGAATCGATACAAAGAGAAGCTCCAAGAAGTCGGTCTTGGTATCTAAGACGATCCTTACAAGCCTGAGAATGGCAGTAGGCGTAAAACGTCGACTTTGGCCGCTTAGCTAATTAGCGCCGCGGGATAATCGATTTGCAGAATCCCTCTATAGTCTGGTGGGCCAGCCACTTCACAAGGGAGGAGGAAGGGTCTGGTATTGTGTCCATACCGGAGTTGTACCAGTGCTTAGCTGTTATGCCTGCTATGTGTGCAAAACCTCACTTGTGAGATGTAGTCTAGTAGCCTAGCAAGCCCTGTAAAAATTGGTGATGACGTGATTGGGCTCCACTCCTGGCTGCAGCAGGTACTAGTCTTGTATACATAGGCATAACACCAGAACCTTCCTCCCCCCCCCCCCCCCCAGTCATAACAATACAAACCTAGCATTCCAAGCCCAGTAAATTAGGTGACATGCATACAGTTCGATAGTCAGGAAAGAAGAGAAAAGTATCAGTACGCCATATTATATTATGCTCACACAAATAGAGATCATCTCACAACTATGAGATTACTTACGTGCTAATTTATCACTATGATAATGGGCATGGGACGCGTAGCTGCGCGAATCGTGTCACACACGACAGACACAGACACAAAACTTACCAATTATCTCGGCAGTGCGCAGACAAAGTTCACGTGGCATGATGGACGATATGCGCATGCGCAGATGGACAGGGGAGGGGCTGATGCATGCGCATGCAGACGGCACCACAGTGATACTATCTCACTCTCACCTATCCTCTCCCTCTCTCTGGGTATGTACACTGTTTGCTGTATTACCGTGTTTATGCTAATAAAATGCATTGATCTAGTTAGCACAAGAAAATTCATGTTCTAAGATTTTTCATAGTGTATCTTAATGGAGCACGTGATGACCTTTGTAATTATTGTTTTAGCTTGCGTTCTATTAGCATAAACACGGCATAATGACTCCACTATATGACGTGTGATTTGGTTCATGTTTTTGCATGTTCCAGAATTTTCAATTTCATTTCATTATCGAGTTAGCAAAATCAACTACCATAGTGTTCTGGGCAAGCACCCACTCCCAGATAAGCGTCCATGTACAACATTTGAAGCGATCAAAACAGAGTCATTCATGTCTCCTACAACGCTTAATCAAACAGCCGAGTGCTATGCTTGTCTCGGGCTCCATAATTTGCCAAGATTGTGCTTTTGAGGCTCCGGCTGGGTGTAGCGCTGCGTAAATTGTGCACATATAAAGCAAAACATCGTGATCACGCTACCACTGATAATATTATTTTATTGTTTGCGTGTCATAATATGTTGTGTACATCTGGAACCGAAGTTGAATAAACATTTCACCACACTCTTTTTCCGATCCACGTGTGGGTACGAGACTGTGTAATCAGGTACTTCGGGAAACCTTCAGTTTCGTTCATAACATATCATAGTCTGGTGGGCCAGCCTCTTCACAAGGGAGGAGGAGGAAGGATCTGGTGTTGTGCCCTTACTGGAGTTGTACCAGTGCTTAGCTGTTACGCCTGTGTGCAAAACCTCACTTGTGAGATGTAATCTAGTAGCCTAGCAAGCCCTGTAAACTTTGGTGATGACGTGGAGCAATCTGATTGGGCTGCTGCAGCAGGTACTAGTCTCGTATAATTATACATAGGCATAACACCAGGACCTTCCTCCTCCCCCGTCAAACCTAGCGTTCCATAGTCTCGAAACCAGACCGCTCCCACCGCAGCGTTTAGTTCTTTCAGGATAAACACGCGTGTTTATCCTGAAAGAACTAAACGCTGCGGTGGGAGCGGTCTGGTTTCGAGACTAAGCGTTCCAAGCCCAGTAAATCAGGTGACATGGATACAGTTCGATAGTCAGGAAAGACGAGAACAGTATCAGTAAGCCATATACTCACACAAATAGAGATCATCTCATAACTATGAGATTACACACGACAGACAGACACAAAACTTACCAATTATCTCGCGCTCGGCAGTGCAGTGCGCAGACAGAGTTCACGTGGCACGATGGACGATATGCGCGTGCGCAGATGGACAGGGGAGGGGCTGATGCATGCGCATTTGGCAGGGGTGGGGCTGAAAGCACGACCTTTGACCAGGGACTATACATTATCTTTCAGAAAGATAATGTATAGTCCCTGCTTTGACCAATTGACGACCGACAGCCGATACCAAACGGAGTCATTACAACGCTAAAAATGCTCAGCAAAGGGTAAGCGGCTAAAAGAGAATTATGTGAGCGCTTCTGGGGCAATTTCAGTGTGTATATACCACTGGATTACTATTGTGTCACATGATTATACTAGATACAACATAAACAATGTACAAGCTCTAACTGAACATGTCAACTCCAATAGTTGATGCACAGGCAGAACAACAACATGGATATAGAAGTAGAAACAAGCAGATGGTAGGAAATGACTGCACCAATGTGGAAAGAAAACCTTCTCGCGCATAAAGAAAGAACCAGCCATTGCATAAATATGCCTTCACATGCATCACCAAGGAGTTCTAGAGAGAGAGAGAGAGAGAGAGAGAGAGAGAGAGAGAGAGAGAGAGAGAGAGAGAGCAGGCTCACTGACGGACTGAAAAACAGAAGATCTATAAATTATGGTTACAGTATTTCTATCTGTGAGTCTGTTATCTCGTTTTATTCCATAGAACCTGTACCCATTCTTGTACACTGTGGAGGTGGGTGCATGTGGTCCCAGTTGCTCTTCCGCCATCAACTATGAAAATATTGACACCCGACTGATGCATCCATATCCCCATCCCCAAACATCATCACTGAGGCTGAACTTCCCTTGAGATTCAGTTTAGGACAATAAGATACATTGTATGTGTAGTTGCTCTACCTCTCTCTCCCCGTGCATGTACTTGCTTTGTCGTAGTTCAAAGACAGATGCACGTTTTCTACACAGTATGTATCATATTTTAAGGGATGCTAATTTTGAATTAGCTTAGTTAGCTTTTGTGGTTTTTTGTGACATGGACGGAAATTTTTACAAGCAACTATAAAATCATAGTAGTGATTGCCATCCATAGCCTCCACTGCTGGTCTAAATCTGCCAGCTTCACTACTGTATAGCAGGAAAATTTCATGGTAGCATAATAATTATGGGAATTTTTGAAAAGGTCATGATACAAAAAGTGGACGCACCACTGATATTACAGGCATGTTTGGGTCAATGTGCATGCAAATGCTAGTAACATAACAAGATTACATGCATAAGATTTCATATAGGGTGTAGAGACAGCTAGGACCCACAATATGCTCAGTTTCAAGGATGCATGAAATTTGTGTCATTGTTTACTTGATGAATCCAGTGCAGTGTTGCTGAAGCCTGCAATACAATCAGGTTTTAGTAGTTATCTGCTCTAAAGAAGTCCGACTCACTTTTTTGAAGATAAGCTTCAGTGGAATCTTTTATAATGAAACACCAGTTGCAATACCTGCAGTGGAATAGTGGGAACCACCGACAGAACACATGTTCTGTTTCGCTGTTATTGCAGCTCATCAGGGTGGCGTACCCGAAAAATTAATCACATACAGTAAATCGCGAATATTTTGTTGTTAAAATATTTTCGGACAGACAGGCTTGTGCGAAATTAGAACGCGAAAAAATACATAATATGCAATATTAAAGATATGGCGGTATAGAGTTGTTTGTCCGAAAATTATGTATTATTGCACGGAATGGTTGTGACACCAAATATTCGCGATTTAGGGTACCAGCAACATAGCAGGGACAACTCAAAACTACAACTATCAGGAGTAAAAATATTCTGGAAAATCAGGATCATTGGGTGGCTAACTGCGATGATTTCTAATTGAAGGGGATAAGAGTGCTCTGTCGACCTGGAACTGCTTTGCTGTTCAGTGATACACTCTGTCATAAATAGTAGTACATATGAAGCACTTCATCGTATCCTCATAAAAGAGAGGAAAGTATGACCTTCCTTGACCCTTACACCTAGACAGTGTGACTACAAGCACCATGCTACAATGAAACACATCAATATGACCGCCAGTTTTAGAGACAGAGAGGGAAGGTATATCCGTGAAATCATATTACACTCATTCTCGTTATGCCAGTGTTGGTGTAACAAGAATGAGTCTCAAATCTGTAACCTAAGCACAGCTACAGTACACCCAAACCCAAACTGAACGGAACCCAGGGCATGACCGCATTCTAGGACTGCCAATCAGTGCAAAATCACAGGTTTTATGGGGTTAAAGGTGAATCCAAGTCCAGTCCAGTGAATAGAGATTACCACCTCAAAGCTGTGGGAAATGCTCTCACCACAATCTTCAATAAGACAGAGAGTAGGGAGCAGCATGCCTCAAAGCTGTAAAGCTGTGGGAAATGCTCTCACCACAGACAGAGAGCAGGCAGCAGCATGCCTCAAAGCTGTGGGGAAAGCTTTCTTCATTAGACAGAGAGCAAGCAGCAGCACGCTGCTTTCTTGCAGTGCCTAGGTGCCTATATAAATACCCCCTGACAGCTACCAAAGTCTCATTCACATTACTGGGAAAATGGGACAGCATTTATCAAGTAAGGATACAATACTACCTTGAAAAGTTTATCCTCTAGTCTGACTTGCAGGGTATGTTGCAGATGAGTTGCAAGAAAGGGAGAGAGAGGTGCAGCACCTACAGCGGCTACAACAGCAGCTTGGTCTTAGAGGTACTAGTTACATGTATACGCTATAGGCTGCATGCTTCACTATGTATAGTCATTACTCAGTAATACTTTCTAGGCCAGCGATACCAGCCATATAAGACAAAAAAAGGCAAAAGAACATCTCAGGTAAGTGCAAATGACAAAGAGCAATCTCTAGAGATTCGACAGTAACATATTTATTTCTCCCAACACAGAAATCACAAACTCACCTTGTCGCTCAATCAGTTCCTCCTCCGGCTGGTCAGCGACCCTCTGCTCCTCCTTCACCAGTGAGTCCTCCTCCTCTGGCTGGTCAGTGGCCCTCTCCTCCTCCTCCAGTAGTGCTCCTCCTCCTCCGGCTGGTCAGTGGCCATCTGCTCCTCCTCCTCTAGCAGTGAGTCCTCCGTCTCCGGCTGGTCAGCGACCCTCTGCTCCTCCGGCTGGTAAGTGGCCCTCTCCTCCTCCTCCAGCAGTGAGTCATCCTCCTCTGGCTGGTCAGTGGCCATCTGCTCCTCCTCCAGCAGTAAGTCCTCCTCCGGCTGATCAGTGTCCCTCTGCTCCTCCTCCTCCAGCAGTGAGTCCTTCTCCTCCAGCTGGTCAGTGGCCCTCTCCTCCTCCTCCAGCAGCAACTCCTCCTCCTCCGGCTAGTCAGTGGCCATCTGCTCCTCCTCCTCCGGCTGGTTAGTGGCCCTCTCCTCCTCCTCCTCCAGCAGTGAGTCCTTCTCATTTGGCTGGTCAGTGGCCCTCTCCTCCTACTCCAGCAGTGAGTCCCCCTCCTTCAGCTGGTCAGTGGCCATCTGCTCCTCCTCAAGCAGTGAGTCCTCCTCCTCCGATTGGTCAGTGGCCCTCTGCTCCTCCTCCTCTAGCAGCGAGTCTTTCTCCTCTGGCTGGTCAGTGGCCCTCTCCTCCTCCTCCAGCAGTGAGTCCTCCTCCTCCGACTGGTCAGTGGCCCTCTGCTCCTCCTCCTCCAGCAGCGAGTCTTTTTCCTCTGGCTGGTCAGTGGCCCTCTCCTCCTCCTCCAACAGTGAGTCCTCCTCCTCCGACTGGTCAGTGGCCCTCTGCTCCTCCTCCTCCAGCAGCGAGTCTTTCTCCTCCGGCTGGTCAATGGCCTTCTGCTTCTCCTCCGTCAGTAATGAGTCTCTCTTCTCCAGGTAGTCAGTTCTCTGCTCCTCCTCCTCTAGCAGCGAGTCCTCTTCCTCCTCCTGCTGGTCAGTGGCCTTCTGCTCCTCCTCCGGTTAGTCAGTGCCCTCTCCACCAGTGCGTCCTCCTCCAGCTGGTCAGCGGCCCTCTACTCCTCCTTCTCCAACAGTGAGTCCCCCTCCTCCAGCTGGTCAGTGGCACTCTGCTTCTCCTCCTCCAGCAGTGAGTCCCCCTCCTCCAGCTGGTCAGTGGCACTCTGCTTCTCCTCCTCCATCAGTGCGTCCTCCTCTGCCAGCTCCACCAGTTATGAGACCTACTTCACCAACTCCCCTTTATGGTCATAACTGCATAATATGCTAATATATTTTATGGTTTTCGTTATTTTGCAATAGGATTGAAATCAAGTTACTGTGAAATCTGGCTAATAAGCGCATGCACTTACAGCAATGTAGTGTAGTATATACCACGCATAATTACATTCCACTAATGTCATGTGACCATGGTTCTGCAATCTGATTGGGCCGCAATATACATACCTCGAGGATAAGGAAGTGCAACCCTTTTGACCAGACCCTTTCTCGCACGTGCATGAAGGGGGCTGGGCACGAGACTAAAAAGATACAGCGATGGTGTGCATCCTTTGGCTTCAGAGTTACATGTACAACAGAACCATAAACTATAGTGAAGTGGATGATATAGTAGCTACTAGAACCTGATTATGGAGACATTTCTATGCACATGTAACTCGTATCCCAGGTCACGCCACGCGGAGGCAGATGCACAGGTGACCCTCAAGGCATTATGTCTACTACATAATGCCCCGGCTCAAACTCAAGGGAGAGAAAGAAGGAATGGCTGATTCCTGGATCGAACTGTAAGCACACAAATTAAATATCTCCCCACCCTACTCTCATTACAAATCAGATGTGTACTCATAGCTGCTTTGGAAAACATTCTCTAGCGAAATCATCCAAAGCTGACCAGCCAAGAATCAGCCATTACATACATACATACACAACAAGCCTTCACATTCGATATAGCACAATACAGACCATTCACTAACACAAAAACGCCACAGAAAACGAAGTCTGTATCAGTACATGCCATATATCCCCACTGACAGGAGCAACAAGTGCTCCATCATGGATGGCTCAATCATGCTGTAATTGGAGGAGCTCGACATAAACACACACGATATAAAGAGCCCGGGCCACACTGCCTCGGTTTATGGAGGAAGCTAAATGTGTACATACATATTGATGTAAAGATAGCGGCCTAAACATAATAGCAGCTGACACTAGTATGAGCTTCCTTGGCCCTTACACCTAGACAGTGTGACTACAAGCACCACGTTACAATGAGCACATCAACATGACTGCCAGTTTTTGACAAAGAGAGAATGAGAGCTCTGTAGAGCACATACCCCGTGTGCACAATTAGAAGCCTAGTGTGTGCTCTTGCATTCACTTACATGTACGCGTCACATACATGTAGATGTGCAGTACGCGATTGAAACAACACATGGCACACCTGATGTGATTTGTACAGTTCGTCAATATTATGAGGTGAAACAAACGTCAGCTTTGACATTTTTGATGAATATTATTATACTCACCACTCGCTAAGATTGCCTCTATGCTGATATCAGGTAATTTTTTTAGAACAGAGAGAGAAATATAAGTTCGATGGGAAAACTAGAAGCCATCAACGACTCATCATGCCACCCGAGCTTCAGGCAGCTGACTTGAACGAGGAGAAAGAGAGAAAATGCCAAGCCACCCAAATACTTTACTATGCACACGGGGGTAATACCATAGTGTCCCAGGCAAGTGCCCATGACACTATAATAATATTATACTGATAGAGTACATGTACTGTAGAGCAGATTATATTTAGAGCAACATGATACGACTTGATATTACGTTTTCACTCATAAAAGTTTTTGCTCGGTAACCTATAACTGTACCTACTGCTCTGTAATATAATCAGCTTTGAACAGGCAACAAACAACTGTACCAAGTGCCCAACACAAACAAGTATTGAGATGATACAGAGAGGGAGAATGCAGCCATATTAATACAAACATACATGTAGTATAGACTGGGATAGAGAACACAAGAGAGAAACATATCTCCAATGTGAAAACCAGAAGCCATCAACGACTCATCACGCCACCTGAGGGTGGGAGCTTCAGGCAACTGACTTCAACGAGGAGAGATACATGTACATCTAGATATTATGGCAGAGCAGACTTGTTTGCTGACATGGCATTTGTGTACTTCCTTATAAGGTAGTGCAAAAAAATCAGTCAACTGGTTTGGCAGTGTCACTTACAGATAAGATTGATGACCAGTACGTGTACCCTATGACCTGACATTCAGGAATCACTTGATTGCTAATTGCCAAGCGGGCAATCCACATGATGCATTGTACTTTTGCTTTTACCCCCACTTGGTCTGGTTTCTGGATTCAATTGCTACTGTCATTGCTTAGTTGACCTCTCTGTGTGACGTTTGGAGACAGTTGTGCTTGGCTGGGTGTTGGCAGGATCAATGTTAACAGTATCAGTGAGGCTCATTCAAGGCATCATGTCACAATGCCCTGGCTCAACTTTAAGGGAGAGAATAAAGGAATGGCTTGTAACAGCAGCATTACATGCTCTGTATGCAGGGGCATACAAAATGTACCTCATTTCTACTAAGTGTAATTTGGATGATTCTATGCTCAGGATAATACAAGCAAGTCAGCTGTTTCAGTACAACACCACAAAACCACTGAATTACCTTACATGGAATTGCACAATTGTGACCGGATTTGGAAAAACCCTCCGTATGGGATCCGCGCGCGATTCGCGCAATGCGCGTTTTTAGTAGCTCAGGTCTAAATTTGTCAAAGTCCAGATTTTGTCATATACATGTCGAACAACCCTTCTTCTAACTGTTGCCGTCTTCTACGGAGGCTAGTCGTGCTATACGAAGGCGAAATAAGCCTTCATTTTGACCCACCTAGTCGGCACAGCCACCGTACACGGAGCCCGTTGCTATGGGCGGTAATTAGAATTCTCTACCTAGATACAGCTAGATTCATCGATCTACTGTACGTTCGCTTACCTTTTAAGCTTCTTGGGCATCTAAGAACAATCGCCTGTCCTTGTCAACAACGAAATTCAACTCTTGCTCGATCTTTACGTTCATTTCGAACGGCTCCGCCCAGGTCCATTTAATTGATTTCCGGGTCACTCGTAGTATGCGGAAACGCCATACGCATGCATAGCAACGCCTTTAGACCGTAATTTCTCGATTATTGGGGGTGTGGCGCGATCGCAAACAAAGCGCTGTATCTCTACAACGAAGCGCGCGATTGGCCTAAGACTTGAACGCGGGTTAGCTCTATGGTAGAGCTTATCAACCATGCATCAAACTCAATTTTCTGAAAAAATCCCATACAGAGGGTTTTCCCAAATCCGGTCACAATTACATGCCCAGTCAGCAAACATCTCATTTTGTACTATGATGGAAAAACAAACTACATGTACTCAGAGAAGTCTGATGGGTGTATGAATAGCTGCATAGTGGACAATAGTCTGGTTTGTGGCATCATGGAACTGTACTACATTTTTCTAAAATATACTGGCCACTATATTATACACACTACCTGGAGCAGCTGTAGTGTCACTACTTGAAGCATTAAAAGAGTTTAATTATACTATTGACCAGTTATAAAGGTTTGCATGGTGCTATAAGGACTGTACCGTAGTCTCCTGGGCAAGCACTCACTCCAGTACTCATGTACATGTACCACATTTCCAGGGGTCAATGTAACAGCCACCATACAAACATATGGAAGTTATATCGCTAGTGCCAGATATGAACGCTAAACAAAGCATATTAAGTGTAACCCAGCGAGAACTGAGGCTCCAGAGGAGGCGAGAGCGAGACAGAATTTGTTGTCAATCGCAGCCTCAGCTCAATAGCCGTGCTGCTCGGAGCGTTCAGGAACAGAGGCAGCTATGAAGGCGTGATGGACTCATTGCTGATTCAGTAGACTATAGGCTACTGGAAATGAGTGCTTGTCAACGTGTGAGACAAGCCATAGAGTCAGCAGAAGAGAGAGAGAGAGGCCAGCCTACTAGCATGCATCCTGCAGCCAATAGTTGGGTGTGGTGCAACACAAATACGCTCAGGCTCACCCCACAATGTTGTGCATTTCCCTAGTTGTTAATTAGATGCATGTAATTATGACGTACATGTAGGTCTCACAAGTAAGCCTCTCCCCTTGAAAGTAATTTTGTATGTAAGTCTCCCCTCACCTTTCTTCAGTCTGCAGTTTGATGGTTCCAAACTCCACACTGATGGTGATGTTAATGCAGCCGGCGCCATGGCAACAGTGAGGTTAGGAGTGGGTGTGGCTTATCCTGGGGCTGGTTGAAGGAGCGCTCCTTGAACTAGATGGCTGTTGACAGCTGCACTGGAGTCGTGGGAGACTGTGTCCAGAACAAACGATGCACTACGTTCACTGAAGAACCTCCTGGCTGCATTCACAACTCTAAAGTGCAATAATTTCATCATGCATGTATGGTGTGCCATTCGTTTCAAAAAGATTTTCTTGTATAGTGGATAAAATATTAGATAAATGGGCACCCATGTGAATGGAACATGCCAAAACTGCACATAAACCACATTAATAGAAACAAGTAATCAAATCTATTCTGTATTGCATTCCACTCATTTGAATAGGCGAACCGAGTCAGTATTCATTAACCGCTTCGATGTAGTGCACATCAAGTTGAAAGAAAAAAATCACTTCGATATTATATTCCATCAACTTGATGCACACTGTGACCCCTGTGTTTGTAGGTGAACCAAGTCAATATAAACAACCGATTCGATAAGCCCAAGGGTGCTCTCGATGAAGCCGAAATATCCAATTGATTTACAATGTAGCGTGCGCGCCGTTTGGGGGCGTGGCCAAACTGTTGGCCACGCCCTCGCTATCATCGCGAATTTTTTTACACTCCGCCTACCTCTTGTCACATGACATAAACATCAAAATACAGCAAAACATGGCTGCTACAATGGTCGGAGCTGGATCAGAGGTAACATAAGACGTTTTTTATACGGTAGAGTGGGCTTGCATGACCGGGAAATTATATCGTACTGAGCTACTATGCCACTGGGTAGCCTCCACGGTTCATCATAGTCCCAGCGCGACTGTGTTCACTTTTGGGGAGGGCCCCTCAGTTTAATAATAGTAGATCATAGTAGTACTGTCACTGGCCTGCTGGCTATGTGGGGCTAACTACTTGCTAGTTGATTTTACTGCATAGCCTGTGTACCAAGGCTGGGGAGGGGAGGGGGTGGTGTGGCCTTCCGAGTGGGCTGTGATTTGAATCGTGGCATTGATATCATTGTACAGGTACTTCCACAGCAGTTCACACAGCTATTTCGAGACCTGATAAGTGAATGTCGGGTGTTTCAGTTTCTGATGATACCACTGCTGCCACACTGATTGACAGGTTGGAGGGTACACTGAGCATAGTTGAAGAGGGCGTGCAACTTCTCCAAGGCACGACGTATGTGGCCGAACACTCTGTTCTACGTGGAATGCGCAGAGAACTGTCGCAGCACATTCGCCTAATTATACATGGTGTCAACGATTCTACTGCCCCTCCAATTGCTATCTATCCTATTCACATGCAACTGAGTGGAAGCTGTGGACGACCGAAAATTATCGTGAATGTGGAGTTAGTAGAACTCTTGAGAGGTTGTGGAATGGCTCGATTGCTGATGCCATGCAGATAAGTACGGCGACAATATGGAGGAAATTGAAGTTGATAACAATGAATCTGGTGGAATTGTCACGGAAGCAAATTTAGAAGGAATATCCATCTATGATCAACAGCAGCTGATTTTTGAAGGGTGTGCGTGTTTACAGCTACAATCATAGGCTTTGAGACAGTGCCTTTGAAACGTGGAGTATCCAGCCACATAGCAAACATTGCTATATATCTGGAAAACGAATATTATTGTAGTTTATGGAGCTAGCTGCATTTTTAGGTGAGAGTTAGAAAATATCATGATGAGCTGCATTGTTATTCAGATTCAATACTGCTACGATTATTATTAGAATATTATGTTCCACATGGCATTGTACACACCAATCAGTGTGGTCCAGGCAAGAGGTTGCAGAAATGGCTGTCAGCCCAGTATACAGAATGTGGTAGATAATAATATTATTATGTACGAAGTCCTATGGAGTATATATCAACAAAGCAACCTCACCTCATCCAATGATTATTATTACTGCGTGAATAGTATTGGTCCTATTTTGATTATTATTATGGTCAGGAAATGAGACAATGTCATCACAATCAACACAATAGTAATAAGAATACTGGTCATGAGTAGTGATAATGCTAAATAGCCAGAGTTGTTCGTGTTATGGTGTTATGGCATGGTATAGTAGCGTCCTGGAATGATAGCCAGCAAACCATGAACAAACATATCCTTGTCCTGGATGTGTGTTGAAAGTGTGAGCTGCCTACCGCAAGTGTTGACTGCAATGGCCTCAGATCCACTACTGCTGACAAATGAGACTGCTATCTTTCCCACTGCAACTCGACACCCAGTAATGAACATCAAAAATGCCTTTAAGTCTGAAAGGTGCATGTGTATAATATAGGCACAATAATAATAGTAATGTAAAGTACATTAAAATTTAATTCAGTAAGCTATGCTTGTATATACTGTATAGAGCACTCCCTTAATGCAAATCCATAATTATACAGTCCCTTGATCCTCCCTCCCCCCCCCCCTCCAAGGAAAATTTCAAGGTATGACTGATGAACATGGTTTGGGTGGAGTTTGTGACAACATGTTAATCACAAGAGCTCTGTAGAGCACATACCCCATGTTCACATTGCGCAATCTTCATAGGGCATCACATTTCAGTCGGTGGATAGCTAGCAGCAGGATTTGAAGCTTACTGAAGCCACATTTTCACCAAATTCAATTGATTTGTTATGCTTACACATTGCTCAGGTACCTAGATCTCAAGAGACAATTTTTGTGCCGATGTCAACGATACGACCGATTACTTTACCCCCTTGCACATGCACATGTACATGGGGTAATAACTAGTTATGATCAAACATGAAATTTCCTACCTTCTTCATTGGCCTGACTGACAAAATCAACCAAATACTGCCACACGCGTCTTTCATCATCATTCATATCTTCTCTCTTGTCTGGTAGATGTGGTTTTAGCATGTCAGTTACACGTTGAGAAGTTATTGCTCCATCAGCTACGAATGCAGGTTTACATAGCTCAGGAAATAGTGATATCATTGTCTTGATTCCCATCACCTCCAGACCGGCACAAAATGCATCCAAATAGATGGTTCGCTTGTGGAGAGCATCATAGATTATGATACACTCAACAATGGCCTTTTTATTCTGAACCTGTGCACAAAATGTAAGAGCACTATGAATTGAAAACCATCCCCAACTTCTGAGCTGCAGCTGTATAATACACATCTATATTAGTGTGGCAACATCAGCACATAGCTACAGCTGGACATACTCCAGCTCTCTAGAGCTTGAAAGTTTTTTTGTTTGGGTGGAAGGGGCGTGGCACTTTCATGGAGCCCCCCCCCCGAAAGCACATGTAGCATATCCATATCCATAGCCATAGCATGCACAATCAAAACAGTATAGTACAGTTCCACATGTGCATGGTAAATATTAGTCTCCCGTTATCCACGCCTATTTGTCGCTAGATTGCATGTTGGTAGTCTTGCAATGTGCTCCAAGATTTCAAATCAACCAAAATTAATACTCATTAAGAAACGTCCAAGTGGGTGAGCTAAAGACAGAGGTTTTATTAGCTAGAAGGCAGGGGGACTCTATGAAGCTTACATTTTACGGATACACAGGCTAAGTACTAGAGAGCTAGTCTGAAAGGGGGGGTTCGTCCAAACCCCCTCTGGATCTGCCACTGAGTCTGGGAATGAGACTAGGTTGATATGTGACCGTCCACGAGACTTAACTCAAATTTTTTCAGCTCATTATGCATGGTTTTCTTGTGGACATATGTGATAGGATAATATAAGAAAAGGGACAATGCATGCTTATTAAATTAAAAAGAAATTGGACTCCTCAGAGGCTCAATTCTCCCACTATACAATACCAGTGTTGACAATACAAGCAATTATACTACTGTGTTTTGCAAGTCAATTGTCTAGTGGAAGGGTAAATAGGCAGTGGTTCTCAAGTGCTTAATTCAGTTATACTACAAGTCACAAAGGCTGTCAGTTTATATCATGTGACAGAGACAGATGCCATTCCCTAACCCTTCCTAGGTGACTGACCTGCAAAGCATACTACAGTATATTATAGTCCGCAACTTACTGATAATGGGAGATCACATCCACTTTTTTCCATCAGATCCAAAATTTCATCTTGGCGATAAAAGTGGGCCATGTCTGCATCGCTGGAAATCTTTTCAATCTAAAAGTCAATCAGAGAAGTACATGTATAATTATTTTTAGCATATTATGATTAGTTTTGTGCCAAGCATCACGAGTGGAACAGAAAACGAATGAATACTAGCCATTTCACAAATTACACTGCCACATGCCTAATGTACAATACATGTTGGATATGCAGTGATCTTAGTAATATGCTCATTCCAATCCACTCAAGATTGCCAAGATAAAAAAGCACAAATATCAAAACAACACATGCACATAGGGAATCTGATGTGATGTACATACCTCAGAAATCAAAGCCTTCACACTATCACTGACATCATCGGTGGTGATACATGTCAACGCTTTATCCATACAGCCTGCCATATAGTAGTAACAATACTCCGCAAAGTATGGGAAACCGTGCCTATCCATCAGTATACTGTGTCCAATCATTGTACCCATAGTTGTCAGCATGCCGGAAGAAAGACTACTTGCTTTAAATGCAGGCCTCAGTCGGTCCTGAGGACCATCAAAAATGGCTATTGTACTGGACATAGCTATATTTTCAAAAACCTCTGAGAATACCTGCCTACGCAGACCACCAGTATCGACGCCAGGTTGATGACCCATACTAATTCTGACCGGAGCATTTTTAACAAATTTTGTATCCTTGTAGAAGGCTAGGACTGCAGCTACCAAGTCGTCACCATCATCTTCTTTGTCTACACGAATACGAGGACTTTCACTAAGCGGTACATCAAGCTGGCTACAAGCAATATCACATAGTGATTCAAATGAAGGGCCCTCCATTATACGTGACCCGCTCCAGGAAAAGGGACCGTTCGCAATTTTTTGTCAATATCGCGTTTTTGGTATGGATCGTTAGCGCTACAAGCGTAGAGTACAATGGTGCAAGTTTGGAGTTCTAATATTACTCAGGGGCCGTGTTATGGCCGTTTCTAATTGACCGGGTCGCGTCGCCCGTTGCCAAGGATATCGATAGAAACGGGCGTTTAGTTTATTTCCTGTTTATTCCGTGTACGTTACGTGCACGTACGTGATGTTCGATGACGTCAGGTAAATAATTGATTTGCGGGGCCAAGCCAGAGAGGGGTCGCGCGCGCCTTGCAGAAAGAACAAAGGAGGTCGAAAAGGATCGATCCTAGGAGGCGAGGAAGACGCTCTCTCTGTGCCACGTAGGCAAAAGGAGAAGGTAGGTACTCTCTTTAGTAGTCTACTACAGTATGAACCCAGTACAGTAGCTGTTATTCATGAACTGGTGTTGCCTACTGAAGGCAATTCTTTTTTTTCCCCCTGGATTGCAGAGACTATGACTCTGCCCAGTTGAGAGATTGGGGGAGGAGGGGGGGGGCAATGAAACGTACAGAGTGAGAGAGATACAGTAACAAAAATGGGGGGGGGGGGGGGGGGGGGGGTGTACAAAGAGTCAAAATAGCAGAAAGTATGTGCAGGTGAGGGAGAGAGACTACACTTTCTTTGGACACTTCCGTGCATTGTGTCCTTCCTCCCTGCAGATTCCGCAGAGCCGTGGCCGCTTAGCTCTCATTTCACTGAGCTCTCCAGTGGTAGAGGCAGTGGCAGGAACTACTACAGTGGTCGTGGAAGTGGCTGCAGTAGCGGCAGGACTTGAAAGGACGGTGGTGGCTGCAGCAGGAGTGACGTCTGGCTCAGTTGGCTCAGGACAGGTGGTGTCTTTGCACTCGTCAGGACAATACTCACGTATCTTATTAAAAAGGTACCACTGTCTGGTGAGAGAAAGTCCTGACGGCATGACTCGTTCCGGCAAATCTGTGGGGTCTGGACTCCAGTCATCCTTTAAGAGCTTCATGTCAACTTCCAGGAAATCGGATTTGTGTCTAACGAAGACGTGACCCTTGTTATTCCCTGGAAATCTCAGATGGTGTAGTGACTTGATCCCCACACACTTGCCAATGTGCTCAGCAAGGAAGGAGGTCCAATCGTACGTTGGGACGATAACTGTCCCATCCATGCTGCCAACAGCCTGAGCAACGTTGACTGTTGCCGAACTCTTGACAACACTGGCAAGATCAGCTAGCCCCCCAATCTTCGTACGTCGATATCTGCATGTGGTATACATTGTACATGTATGTATGTCTCTATCACTTAGTTGTAGTACAGTATGTGATTGTATTACCTCTTCTTCATTAGGCCAAAGCAACAATCATGGGAGAACTTGGTATGGCCGGTGATCATGAAGGAGAGGGTGATGTTTTGGTGGAGTCCGGTGAGCACGCGCCACAGCAGGTATCCTACCATGGCGTTATTCTTATTTTGACCCCCACAGTTGTCAGCGTGGAGGTGGACGTCCTGCTCTCCAAGCCCATGTACTTCGAAGAAGTGATGGAGCATGCTGATGATGGTGTTTGCTCCCTTGCCAGTATCAACTGACTCGTCAATAAGATAATTGACTTGACGCGGGATAGCCTCACAGCATACTCCAAAGATGGCACACTTTCTTGGGGTAAGGAAGTACATGGGCCCTGGCTGTTGGGGGTCATTCGGGTAGAATACCTGCTGGGCCATGTCGAAGGAGTAGTGAGCTGTGATGAGCCTTGAGCTGGGTTGTGACTTGCACGCAGGTTGGGGAGGACTAAAGACACCGTCAGAAGAGAAGAACTGCCGGATGGACTGTTTGGCAGTGTCAATGGCCGTCTTGTATAAGGAGCGCTCTTTGGTGACCTCTTCTAAGTGTTGCTCGGCTTGACGAATGGCCTGAAATGATGTCACAATCTCATGTAAATTATATTTCTCTCTTTCTGTCACACATCCCTTTTGCATGCACAAAAGCATGTGGAAAGAGCATTTGCACACATACGACATGTACATGCACAGAATAGTTGCTACAATACATGTACATGTACATGCACGCCACACATACAAGCATTCATACAAGCATTCAGTATGCACACCATTGTTTTCTCTTCTATAGTGCGGTTGGAGTACTTTGCAAGAGCAGCACTATTTTGTTGACAGAGCCAGCAGAGGTCGGTCATCGGCTTCATGACAACAATGTATGGCAAAAGTTGCCTCCACAACCCTGTGAAGGTGGAATAGCCCACAGGTCTCATGGAACTCGCTGTCGCAGACTCCTGGTAGAGCTCCCACACCTTGTGCTTGGTTGTGCTGCTGGGGAGAAGCTGGACGTCAGCACTCTTATACCCGGGAATTCGTCCGGGAAGTACCATTGCGTTTGCGTCTGTATGAGAGCAAGGTAAATTCTTGCCTAATGATTGCTATAGAGTTTGATACCTGTGTAGTTTAAGATGTATTGAACTACATCCTTGACCTCTTGCAGTGAGAGTGTCTTCTTGGGTTTCCTCCCCTTGTTGCCATGCACTCTTGCTGCTGGTCCGTTGCGCAAGTAGCTCGCCTTTATGTGCTTGAAGCGCTTGATTCCGATGGTGTGCAGGAATAGAAAGGTTGGCTGACACACACGGAGGCCTGCATGAAAGAATTTCATGGGTGTGTGCACCTCTATCTTTTCTGCAGGACTAGCGCTGGGACTGGGGGCTGAGGGGGAGGGGGAACAGTGAGCCATGATCTGCCCCATCACCATCAAGTCAAGCTCATCTTTAGTCATCTCGCTGAGAGCTCCACGGACAGCGAGGTAATGGTCTTCCGAGAACTGCTTGCAGCAAGGGGACTTGTGGGGACCAAACACGCACGTGCAGCCATGATCTGCGAACGTCTTCACCAGCTCCTCCTCATCAGTATCGATGGATCGCATGGTTACTGACACATCGCAAATGTCGGTGAGGGAACCACTCTCAAGACTCACGGAGACGATCTCTTCGGCTGACGGAGGATTACTCTCCTCCAGCTCATCTATCTCCTCGAGGGGGTCCTCCTCCACACCATCCATGCCCTCATCGCTAGCCACTAATGTATTGTTGTTATAATTATTGTTAAATCCTGATATTAGTGTATGATGTAGTATGTATTATTCTTTGTGGTGGTAGTGGTGTAATAATGTATTTTTAAGTGGGTACTTGGGTGGGGTTTTACCTGGAGGGTCGTCATCGTCGAGGTAATCGTCCAGCAAGTCGAGTAGGCCGTCCGTGTCGGTGGAGAGAAGGTCCGCGTCTTCACCTAAGCGGTTGAGTGCCCAGGCGATTCTGTCCTCCATTGCATGCAGTACTGCTAATAGTATGCAGCCGCATCAAGATCGATAACTACTTTGGCGGGAATCGGCTTATCACTCGCCGATCTTATAATACAGTTGCCCGTATATTTATGCAAGTAAGTGAACTGTTCATCTTATTTTTATTTTTTTACATACTTATAATTGCTTAGAATACAAGCAAAGCATACCAAAATGAAGAGAAAAGAATATAGATTCATATGGTGTAAAAAAAAAAATTATAAAAATACTTGATTCGGCCCTTCTCGGGCTCGTACTGCAATTTGATTTATTCTCGCGAACGGTCCCTTTTCCTGGAGCGGGTCACATACATTCAACGGCAAGATTGAAGTTCTTTCGCTTAGGTAAGTTGTATATGAAACTGAGCTGATCAGTTGTCATATGTGGAAATAACTCTGACAACTTTTTCAAATTCTCGAATGGATCAGCTTTTTCATACTGAAACTGAAATGCTGGAGGAGGTGATTCAGCTGAAGAGGGAGGTGACGATACAGGTGTCTGAGTCAAGTCAAGAGGAGTCGATGACGACGTTCCAAGAAGAGACGACTGTAGTGTAACCACGGGTGACCGAGAAGACTCGATTTTGGAAGATGATCCATGATCTGCAGATGAAGTGCCTGCAATAGATGATCGAGAATGTGATGAAGATATCTCTTGAAATGAAGGCATGCTATCAGAGTCTGATGACTGGTTTTTTATATGGTCTCGTCATCCTCAGAAGGAAAGAAGCCAATATCAGACGTCAGGCGTACATACAAGCACCCTGATCCAGCTAGCTCCCTCACAGCACGACCATCCCAAGAAAAACCTGTCTTGCATTGGGGAACTGACGCCTGCTTTCCACTCATGTCTATAAATTCAAAATCATGGCTTCCGCAGTCGCTGAAATCAGGCTCACTACGAATAACATCACCAATTTCTTTCCTGATCTCCTCTTCAGTACATTATAGCCGGCAACAACCCACGAACAACGATATTTCTATCGGCTCTGGTGAATTTATTTGGGGCGTCTTCTCCCATATACTTAAAGACAACCAGCTTCTTTTGAAATGTGGCACTGCTTACTCGCCCCTTTTTACTTTTAGAAAGAGCATCACCAACAGCTTTTCTCTTAGGCTTCCTAGTGACCTTTCTTGAGAATTGGTTGTTGCACAATAAAGAGACGAAGTAGATGGTCCCATAATGCTTCTCACCTCCGCATTGACCTTCTTCCCTATATAATTATAGAAATATTATTATGTTTTACCATATAGCTTACACAAAGCAAGTATGTAGACTCATGATCCCCAGTTATTGCCTTCTCCCCTAAGCACTTCATTGAACTGTACATATTCAGTCAGGTTTTTTTGGGGGGGGGGGGGGGTGGGAGGGGGGACTTCAAAGTAGCTTTGCCCCCCTGAGATGCAATTTCAATTATACAATGTACATGTAACCACCTGATGAAGAACTGGAACAAATAGTGAACATTTGGAGCAGAAAGTTGAGACAAATTTATGGCTGCTGACTAACAAACCTAATACTGTACTATCACAGTTTATGGGGGCTTAAATATGACTCACACGGGATATAATTTAAAATTACACATTATTTTTATGCTATATTGACCCCTCAAAACAAGCTACCAGGGCGCTTGCCCGGGACACTATGGGAACTGGGTGATGTATACATATATTAATATACTATGCAGGCATTCCAATGGATGCAAATTCCACATACTATGGAAAATATTGCTGCATGAATTTGTATTCGATGGCACCCAGGCATACACAGAAGTTGCACGCTCTTTCGTGGCTCATGCTCCTGAATACACACTATCCTCGAGTATACAAAGTACAAAGGTCACCAGACATACAGTACTCAGACTACCTGTCATGTTCAGGGTTCTCCCTAGAAAAATTTTAAGGTTGCATGGATTGGGAGGAGTTTGTGACCATATCGTTATCACATCATGTAAGTATACGGATATCGACAGGTTGGGGGGCCACAATATAATGCTGATATGGCCTAGAGAGAATACTGATGGTGTGATATAGTCAAAAAGGCCCTATAATTTATCCATCTTAAACGTACACAAATAAGACACACAAAAAGATGTGCTTGGGCCCACAACAATTAGAAACCACTCGACTTTGAGTGGGATCAGTAACTATGCTACACAGGTAGGCCACGATAACTAGTTTCTACTCACGTTGCAAAGAATCACGACACTTCTTGCGCAGCTCAGCTCTCTGTCCCACGGTCTGTACACCTAGTGACACTAGGTCATTGTCTGTTAGAAGTGGCACAGTTGACACCAAAATCTGCAAAATTAATTACAGCATTGTTTTGGTATGCCACAGGCTGACCAGTTGCATGAACAAAAGTACCTACCTTTTCTTGGTTGAACTTGTCACGAGTAATTTCATGAAAATCCAAGTTAAGGTACCATTTAATTGCGTGGGCGTGAGCGTCAGGAATGGCTAATTCAATTAGCGAATCGTGAAGGGGCGTGGCCGAAGAGGCCATACGAGTGCTTTTGGTCGAAGGTGGGCGTGTCCAGAATCGGCCAGGGATGATTATGCGCGTGTAATTAGCGACCGGAAGTGGCCCCTGAAGGAAAGGCCGGTAATTGCCCACATCAAAGCAAGATCAAAGCATTCTTGCTTAACTATTAACCGCAACGACTTAATTAAACACTAAGTAGAAAAAAAGAAAAGATTTAAATAATTAAATAATTAAATAATCTAATTCATGGGGGGTTTGGGAGTACTTGGGGAGATGTTTACATGGGCACGCAGAATGGGTCGAAACTAGAGATTTGACCGGACAGATTTTTGATTCACACCTTACAATTAAAGTTACGGCCCTTTGAAGTTTCCCCATATGTTTGTACAGGGAAGCCATGCGTTTGCAATGTTTCTGCCCACGCGCTACGTGAGGGGCGGGGCCACGCGCGCACATAAACGTGACGACCATTACCAACTTTTTGACAAAATTGAAATTTAGGCTGCCTGCTTGCATTGTATGGTTCCACTATGCACCCAGCTCTTTGAAGTTTCCCCATATGTTTGTACAGGGAAGCCATGCGTTTGCAATGTTTCTGCCCACGCGCTACGTGAGGGGCGGGGCCACGCGCGCACATAAACGTGACGACCATTACCAACTTTTTGACAAAATTGAAATTTAGGCTGCCTGCTTGCATTGTATGGTTCCACTATGCACCCAGCTCTTTGAAGTTTCCCCATGTTTGTACAGGGAAGCCATGCGTTTGCAATGTTTCTGCCCACGCGCTACGTGAGGGGCGGGGCCACGCGCGCACATAAACGTGACGACCATTACCAACTTTTTGACAAAATTGAAATTTAGGCTGCCTGCTTGCATTGTATGGTTCCACTATGCACCCAGCTCTTTGAAGTTTCCCCATATGTTTGTACAGGGAAGCCATGCGTTTGCAATGTTTCTGCCCACGCGCTACGTGAGGGGCGGGGCCATGCGCGCACATAAACGTGACGACCATTACCAACTTTTTGACAAAATTGAAATTTAGGCTGCCTGCTTGCATTGTATGGTTCTACTATGCACCCAGCTCAATTATATGGTGGTTTTTGGACAATTTTTTTCTGCTTAGTGTTCAGGTCGCCTTGTTAAACACTAAGTAGAAAAAAAAAGCAAATTTAAATAAATAATCTAATTCGTGGGGGATTTGGGAGCACTTGGGGGGATAATTTTTACATGGGCACGCAGAATGGGTCGAAACTAGAGATTTGACCGGACAGATTTTTGATTCACGCCTTAGAATTAAAGTTATGGCCCTTTGAAGTTTTCCCATATGTTTGTATAGGAAGCCATGCAGTTGCAATGTTTTCCGCCCACGCTCTACGTGAGGGGTGGGGCCACGCGCGCACATCAACGTGACGACCATTACCCACTTTGGTCAAAATTAATGTATAGGCTGCCTGCTTGCATTGTATGGCTCTACTATGCATCCAGCTCGACTATGTGGTAGTTTTCGGACAATTTTTTTTCTGCTTGGTGTTCTGGTCTTCTTCAAAAAAAAAAAAAAAAAAAAAAAAAAGCTAATTAGGCTTAATTAAGCATGTGGGCGTGTTCCTGGCACTGTGTGGAGTGTGTGCGTGTGCGTTAATGCAGGTTTTATTGCTTCCGATTGGGCGTGGCTTCACGGGCCAGTGCTTGGACATCGGGGCCGGGGACTTGGCTGCGGCGATAGGTGGGCGTGTCCCGGATGCGGTGGTGACCTTTGAACCCGTCCAGGAGGCTTTGGGGGCGTGGCAGGAGGTCAAAGGTGAGGCCATGTCTGTTAATGAGGCACTGTACGGCGGTGCGATCGAGGGGCCTGTACGGCCGGACGGAAGCTGACGATGGTTTGAAGCGGATGTGGTTGCGATGACGTGTTGTTACTCCGCCCACACAGGAAATGAGGTGAGCTCTTGCGTGGGCGGTGTGGCAGAACGGCCTCCAAGTGTTTGTGTGTGTTTTGGCCTTGAGGAAGCTGTGTGTTTTAATTGGGATTGATTGTGGGCTTCCGGTGGACATCCGGTGGTTAGTAGGCACTTGATTGAGAATGGTGGTCCTTGGGGAACAGGGTGGGGCTGTTTTGGGCGTGGCCTGGCCCCTCCCTTCCGGCTCGGCTTCCGGTCCATGGAGGATATTAAATGAACACTTCCGGCTCTAGCAGCCACACCCCTGAGACCTGTGCAATTAAAAGGGCGTGGTTACGCAACATGCACCTCACTAATGACTTTGATGTGGTTTAGGTGTCATATCCCCACCTCACGCCCACGCAATTTAATGGTACCTTAATAAGTATGGTATCCATCTATTTAATATAAAACATCAATATTGAAACAATTTGCTAGCCAATAACGTCAAGGTAGGTTTCACACCTCAACTTCCCAGCAGCTGGGTTCAACAAAATCATCCGAGAAAGCCATGTATGTCACAAGGGAAGCACCAGATGCTATAAAGAACGAGATGTTCGTGGATTTATAATCAAGCCTGAGGACACTGCTGCTGCGCTGAGAGAGAGAACTCACGAGGTACGAGATGCATTTGCGCATGCGTGTGTCTGGCGATCTAGCCCCACCTCTCTTTTCGCGTGCAAAAAAGAGGAGGGGCTGGAGACCTCACGACGAGTGATGGTTAATACTTGCTCAAGGGAACAGAGAGCTGCTAACTGGGTCATTGACGAAGATTTCTTGGAGCTACTAGAAAATGGAAAGCTTCAGAACTCAAAAGACTTGGTCCTCAATCTTTCCGGATCAGGACCTCTGATCTCTCTCAAGCTCATTGCAATTGCCATAAAGTATTGAACGTTTATTACTGAACTTTTCAAGTTTGTATACATATATTATTTCTGCATAATACAAGGACAAATAAGTAGCTACAAAGCTAATATTATAATGTGTACGAGCCCTATAATAGTGGTAATAATTGTATAAATTGCATGAGATAAGAGACATTAAATTTATAATGCAACTAGACACATGGAATTAGAAATGCTTTGCTCTCAGTGTGTAGGTTATTGGCATTAGGGCTCATATATTATTATTATACAGATCAGATGACCCAGCTCTTGTGGGTGTAGTGCACATGCCATGGACATTGTTATGAATTCGTGAATGTTCATGTTAGCTATCATTCTTGCCCTTTCATCAGGAACATGAAGTCCAAGAGATCATGCCAAAGGCTGATTGGGAGCAAGTGCAGTCTCTGAATTCGAAGTCTATACTTGCAGCTTTTATTATTGAGTAGTAATTCAATATGCATTCTTGTATACCCTCTTGATTGCCTTGATATCCTTTAGCCTCAGAGTTGACAACAATTAGAGAAATGAGATCTCACAAGAGTCAGGACCTGGTATCTTTTATTAATTTTATTAGGTGGATTGGTGAGCTGGATGGTAAAGTACGCTGTAGATGTGTGCCTTCCTTTATACTGTAGTGTATGGACCAGGATAAATAATTTTTTTTATGCCTAGATCCATTTGTGAGTCAGGTGTGTTCCTCATGATCATGCAAGTAGGTGTTCAGGCTCATCATCAGATTCTGTGTTTGGGGGACAGATTGCATGCAACCCATATGTATAGCTTGAGTAAGATCTGTGAAGTGATGTTAATTGAAGTTCTATCTCCGAGTCAAGGAAGAGACACTACTTGTTAACCGTAGCTGCAGGGAAACATTTACTGCTTGTTAACCATGCAGTGAGATATCAACTAGTCTGAGTGTGATATCAGTTTGATCTGCAAGCTCCTCTTACAGAGCTATAGATACTATCAGGACAATAATATCAACTCAAGCTAGGACATAAGCTATTATGCATGACATTGTTCAATGCTGAAGGAAGAATCAGTCTGTATGTGAACCAGTTTATGCGTTTGGGAAGTAGTATGAGCAGGCAATGGAAATCCTCATGCAGACTGTACCTCAAAAGCACTTGAATAATATTATTATCTGATATTTAATTTCCTGGAAGAGCATGCCCGGCCCGGTATAATATAGATGGCACATAAGCATTGGACCAGATCAATGCATAGATCTACGCGTAGCTAGACAGATTATCATGATCATCATGCAGATTCTGAAGCTAGAGTTGCATTTAACAACACTCTATTCACTGTATCCATGGACACACCTTGAGCTCAAACATCAATCCATAGAAATTCAACCAGTATCAATAGGCTCAAATTCCTGTAAGCTCAAATTTATGACAGTCCTAGCCTTCTGATTGATGTTCATTAATAATTGCAATAATAAGTTCTTGTATTATAGCTACAACGACAATAATTGTTGAATCATGTTGAATCATCAATGTAGCAACCACATTCTTGCATTCATACACACAAGGTTGAAGGTGAATAAACAATTATTTATGGGCCAGACATCAATATAATACAATGTTGCATTTTTCTCCAACATACACTGTATGAATATCATTACAACACTCAGATAGTAGTAATATTATTATTCTTGATTATCAATACACAAAATTAATACTTAAGTTACTGTTCAAGAAGAGATTCAAGCAATGTTTTGCAGGAGATAAAGTGCTGTATACCCATATCTTCAAAGAAAGATTCGGTATCCACTGCATCAATAAAGTGCTGTAGATTGTCTTCATCGAGCATACAGGCAGTCTCGGGGATTTCAACGGTGCCAAATTCTTCATCGGGAGCAGGCCCATCAGGGTCAACTCCAAAATCTGGAGGAGGTGGATCAGAGCTTGCCAGGATTTCATCCTCCTTGATCATACTGTTTATCATTATCTGGCGAGGGGTCCAATTTCTTTCAGTGCGTATAGGATGCAAGTTCCAAGCCCTTCTAAACTCTTCAATGCTCTTGTTGATCCTTGGCAGGTACACACAATGCAAAACAAGCAAGTCATTATCACTAGTTGGATCGAGAATTCCCATTGCTTCCAAAGTATAAAAGGTTTCATAGTATGTGGAGCAGACACACCTGTAGACATCACGCCACAGTCGTTCGATGCGCTGATTATGTACCGATGATCCAGCAATATGGCTACCTCTTCCTGTTCCTCTATATGATACCATATATCGACACACTAGCACATTCTCCCCACCCTTATCGGAACGGACGCGACTTGGTACCCCATACTCTTCAATTGCTTTCTTGAATAGATTGTATACAGTGTCAGATTTGTTGTTCGTTGAACAGAATAAATACACTATCATTCTTGAGTACCCATCGATCCCTCCATGAATCACCATACGCCAGCGAACTAGGCTATGGTGACCATCGATGTGCCACAGGCTGTTGCTTCGCTTAACTGAGTAAGTACGACGAGATATTACTTCATGCCACCTAACATACCTTCTCAGAGGGTCGGTTCTTCTCACACTGTCCCGAAGCCTGCATCGCTGTACACAAACACCTCTGTCCCTCAGAAACCCTTGAATTAGCTGTTGACCGCAGTTTGGATATTCCTGTTGAATTTGCTTCACAATTCCATCCAATTCATCATCACTGATATCACTATACTTCTGTACTGAGACCCCCGCTTCCTTCAATCTCCTCCATATTGTCGCCCTACTTATCTGCATGACATCAGCAATCTCATTCCAAGTATAGCCACAACCTCTCAAGAGTTCTACTAACTCCACATTCACGATAATTTTCGGTCGTCCACGGCTTCCACTCAGTTGCATGTGAATAGGATAGATAGCAATTGGAGGGGCAGTAGAATCGTTGACACCATGTATAATTAGGCGAATGTGCTGCGACAGTTCTCTGCACATTCCACGTAGAACAGAGTGTTCGGCCACATACGTCGTGCCTTGGAGAAGTTGCACGCCCTCTTCAACTATGCTCAGTGTACCCTCCAACCTGTCAATCAGTGTGGCAGCAGTGGTATCATCAGAAACTGAGTTCCTCTCAAACACCCGACATTCACTTATCAGGTCTCAAAATAGCTGTGTGAACTGCTGTGGAAGTACCTGTACAATGATATCAATGCCACGATTCAAATCACAGCCCAGAAGGCCACACCACCCCTCCCCTCCCCAGCCTTGGTACACAGGCTATGCAGTAAAATCAACTAGCAAGTAGTTAGCCCCACATAGCCAGCAGGCCAGTGACAGTACTACTATGATCTACTATTATTAAACTGAGGGGCCCTCCCCAAAAGTGAACACAGTCGCGCTGGGACTATGATGAACCGTGGAGGCTACCCAGTGGCATAGTAGCCTCGTCCCCAGAGCGGCCTGGGGACGAGGCTAGTGGCATAGTAGCTCAGTACGATATAATTTCCCGGTCATGCAAGCCCACTCTACCGTATAAAAAACGTCTTATGTTACCTCTGATCCAGCTCCGACCATTGTAGCAGCCATGTTATGCTGTATTTTGATGTTTATGTCATGTGACAAGAGGTGGGTGGAGTGTAAAAAAAAATTCGCGATGATAGCGAGGGCGTGGCCAACAGTTTGGCCACGCCCCCAAACTACATTGTAGACGGGTCGATCTGCATGAAATTGAATCAATTGGATATTTCGGCTTCATCGAGAGCACCCTTGGGCTTATCGAATCGGTTGTTTATATTGACTTGGTTCACCTACAAACACAGGGGCCACAGTGTGCATCAAGTTGATGGAATATAATATCGAAGCGATTTTTTTCTTTCAACTTGATGTGCACTACATCGAAGCGGTTAATGAATACTGACTCGGTTCGCCTATTCAAATGAGTGGAATGCAATACAGAACAGATTTGATTACTTGTTTCAATTAATGTGGTTTATGTGCAGTTTTGGCATGTTCCATTCACATGGGTGCCCATTTATCTAATATTTTATCCACTATACATGTAAGAAAATCTTTTTGAAACGAATGGCACACCATATGCATGTACATATAAATTGATTCTTAAAGTTTGCAATATTAATAATATTTAGCAGTCCACTAATTTAAGTTGCTACATGCATATTATCCCCCATCAGAACAAACTGACTCACTTGTCAAAAAAGCTGATCATGAGTCGAGTGAGAAAGAGGCTGATCCTTCCACTGATGTGCACACCAAGAGACACTGTAGACAGCTTACTTTCATTCCCCTCTCCCTCTCCATCAGGGGTGGGGCTAAATCTACCACGCCTCTTCCTCTCTCTCAGCCTAGCGGAGTCTCAGAAGACCCTTCTCGTGGACTCACTTCAACTGAACTCTGAACTTCCCATACCTGAGGTGCGTAATAATACATTGGTAGCCACAGATAGCATTACATATCAGCGTGACTTTTAGCCAATCAGGTGGGATATATAATAGTTATAGCACGGTTGCCAGGGATGTAAACCACCCTTGTCCTCGGGCTACGCCCTCAGACTCGGGTCGGTTTACTGCCATAAATCCCTGGCCCCGTGCTATAACTATAACATAATAACCTATGCCTATATACTGAGTAGGCCTACATGTACATGTGTGTAGTTGTGACTGTTGTGGGTGTATTGTTCGGTTCCCCATGAGTGACGGTGATGTGTCCGTCTATCTCTGTATGCCCTCTCCAATCAGCTTATGAGCAATATAATAGGAGTGTGTGTGTGTGCATGTGTGTATATTTTTTCCCACAAACGCTGCTGTGTGTGGTAGCCAGTGAGTTAAGCTAGTGTCTCATCAAAGGCATTTCAACTTCGCTCATAATGTTATTCATTACTCTCTTGCTTCTGTGCTTTGTAGGCATGTCATAATAATTGGGGCGAGCCTGAGCAAGTCCCACATAAACGGGTATAAACTGCGTGAATGAGATACATGGTACATCGGTCCTTAGTTACGCCCCGCCCAATGTCCAACATTCTGTATATATGCTGCTCTAATTCAACGACTTGCAAATTACATTTATGTGTGCATGCTATGCGCTAGGCCATTGCTATGAACGCTGAACAAAGCATTAAGCTTAAAACCAGCGAAAAGCTCAGAACTGAGGCTTCAGAATGTTGGAAGCAAAAGCAAGACATGTATCCATCGTCGTCAATCGGAGCCTCAGCTCAACAGCTAAGAGACAGAATTTACTAGCCACACAGTCGGCAAAAGAGAACTTGGAGGCGTGCATCCTACAGCCTATAGTTTATAGTTAAGTTAGCCGTGGCGCAACATAAATCACTATGCACGATCACTGTCGCTGATACTCACCCCACAATACTGTGCATTTCCCTAGCATTATTTATTATGCAGACAGAGCCTAGAATGGCCTGCCTTCCAAAAATTTTAATTCTGGATTTCTTGTAGTGTTCCAATGGAGCGATATAGAGGAATCATTACCCCCCTTATATAGCTTAGCTTGTTACAAACTACTTGTGGGTTTCAAGCTACAGCATATTCCATGGTCCACACTACACTACTATAGGGCGGGCCTTACAAGTACTTGCTAACCACTAACGTCTGACATGCGTCAAATAATGTTATTCATACTATACTAGAGAGAGAGAGAGAGAGAGAGGGTATGAATAACATTATTTGTAATAGTTTGCACTTGCTCATACTGTGCTTTGCAGCTCAGTTGTCTAGGAAAGTTTGACCTGTCTCTGTCACTATATAAATTGAAAGCCTTTGTGACTTGTAGAGTATAACTGAATTAAGCGCTTGAGAGCCACTGCCTATTTACCCTTTCCACTGGACAACTGACTTGCAAAGCACAGTATGCTATCTCTAAACTGCACAGAAGAAAATTATAAAAGTAAAGTAATATCAGGCGACTACTGACCTGGCGAGCGTTAGCCAGTTCGTGCCATACCGTTGGTGTTATCCTTAGATCCGCACGCAGGCTAGAGTCATTAGAGCGGCGAAGCGACTGAGCCCACGAATGGGCCACTATGGACCTTTTCAGATTCAGGCTGTTTTTCTCCGGCTCCGGACCAATTATGTCTTGGCGGTAGAGGCAGAGGTCGGCGGGCGACCTATCTCAAAGCTCCCCGTCCATTATCAATGAGGCTAAGCTGGTATCCACCAAAATTACGCTAGTTGCAGAACCATGGTCACATGATATTAGTGGAAGGTATGTAAGGCCATACCAATTTGAATATATGTTTCTCGGAGAGGCATGCCATCAAGAGACCCAGGTGGTAGGCAAAAAAAAATAAAAATCTGAATCTGATTATTTTCAATGCAAAGTTCAAACAAAACCACAATACAGTGACATAAATTAATATACATGTAAAAGCCACATGTCTGTAATTAACAAAGCCCCAAAACTAATTAATTTTCCATACTTTAAAAGAAGACAACGACGCTTAGCCACGCAGATGACACACTGCCATTTCTCTAATCAAAGATAGCTAGCTCGAGAGATCAGCTGACAACATGTGCACTGTTGATTACGTAGGACAGCACTTATGCACATGCACCTTGTCGATATACAGTATACAGTGTTTGCCAACACTTGACCACACACTTTTTTTTTTTTTTTTTGGAATTCAGCAAAATGTGACCCGGCCGGATCCAAGAGACATATATTCAAATTGGTATGGCCTAATTATGCGTGATCCGTACGTACGCGCGTGCGCTCGGTCTATGCACACGGTACGGAAGTGGTGGTTAGTTTCTATTGTACGCACACCTGAATTGCCAATTATTGCATTCCAGCCGGACGTGTAAGTGCGACCCCTTTGACCAGACCCTTTCTCGCGCGTGCACGAAGGGGGCTGGGCACGAGACTACTCTACCAGGCCTGGTATCGTGATCCAGTACAACAGGGTTGCATATACAGAGGTGGGATCTCTCCCCCCGCCCCCCCAGCTTGAGTCCCTCTCTTGCGAAGACAAGAGAGAGGAAGGGGCTTGGGGGAGGAGGAAGGGGGCATAGCCTGCCTCCCCCTCTGCTACATTGCACCATTGACAGTCATGCAGACACAATATTACTAGACTATAACATATTAGACTAACTTGTAGCCTTGTGATGGTGGAGTCCTCAGTTATATGAATGTCAGCTTCAGTGATGTGGAGATCAAAGTATATCCGAGTTGAACATTGTCAGATTTATGTACTCTCCGGGATAGTTCTCCTGCACAGCACAGAGACAAAAATATATTATAACAAGAGTTATGATGAATATTGCAGTTTCAGAATTTTGGCAGCATTTTCACATTCTTACACCTTCTCATTACTGAATAAGTGGCTTCCACAACTTGCAGTTCTCATGGTTTAGTAACCTGTTAATGAGTGGTTTTTTTTCTGCAAGCACTATAATTATTATAATGAAGCACTATCATGGCTTCATTTGGGGGGGGGGGGGCACTCACCCCCCTTGATATACTCTTGCCCCCCTTGCCCCCCCCTCATAAAGCTAGTATTATCATACGCATAAAGCCAAGAAATCGCCTTAATGTGAATAATATACATTGTAGTAATGATAACAAGATACTAAGAGCATTCGAAATGTCACCAATACTACATTGTACATTGTCTACCTAAAGTGCTATCCTTCTACCTTTTCTGTTCCATACATTAACAACAAATGACTGTCAATTTATATCATCTATAGACGAGGAGATTGTCTGACAATAAAAATAAGGCCATGGCTAGATCAGTGTGATCGCATCATGGGGTCATCATTATTGCTGAAATACATGCACAAGCGCAGCAACAAATTAATTCCTGAGAGTGCACCAGAAGCAATCTTAGGGAGTCAAAAATTTCCTGGGGGAGCATGCCCCCAGACCCCCCTAGAGATTGTGTGCCTTGAACATGGAAAATGTCTGAGGGGCTGATGCATGCGCATTTGGAAGGGGTGGGGCTGAAAGCACGACCTTTGATCTTAAAATTGACGACCGATAGCCGATACCAAACGGAGTCATTCATGTCTCCTACAACGCTAAAAATGCTCAGCAAAGGGTAAGAAAGTAACTTCATGAAACAGTTGTATTCTTTTAGGTTGAACCTTCCCCAGTGATCGACGTCTGCCGAGCCTATATAATAATTATTATTATGTTTACTTTCAAGCGACAGTGGTATCCTAACAATATCATGGGATACTTTCATGTTGGGCCCTTATAATAAAAAAAAAAACATGTACCCATCACGTGTACAATGATTAGCCATCGTGGAATCTTGCTCTGTGTTGCTCTGTGCAGTCATAGCTAGCAATAGTAGTTAATTAATTAATAAAGTTTAATTGCTGACTCTTCAGGAATCAAGATCAGATACTTTATAAAAAAAGTGTGGCACAAGCAACCCGTCCATCCTCCCAGCTCTTCCGGTTTCTTGCACGTAAGATTCCACATTTGAGGCAACACCCCAGTGGACAATTTGATGGACATTGACACAATCAACACCCACACAGAAAAAAGTGGTGTGCTATTTTGATGTTATTTAGTGTGCTAAAGTAGCACAGTGCTGTGCTGTTTACTAATTTATCACATCTAGTGTGTTGTTTCATTTAAATATTGCACAATAAGTGTGCTGTTTGGCTATCCATCAGCACATAAATGTGCTGCATTAAAGTGTGTGGGCGTGAGTGTCACGATTGTCTAATTCAATTAGCGAATCGTGAAGGGATGTGGCCGAAGAGGCCAAATGAGTGCTTATGGTCGAAGGTGGGCGTGTCCAGAATTGGCCAGGGATGATTATGCGTGTGTAATTAGCGACCGGAAGTGGCCCCTGAAGAAAAGACCGGTAATTGCCCACATCAAAGCAAGATCAAAGCATTCTTTCTTAACTATTAACCGCAACGACTTAATTACACACTAAGTAGAAAAAAAAGATCTTATAACCGAAAAAAGATCAGAGCACTAGGAAGCATTTCAGGCCATAATTTTGATACGGGCATGCAGAATGGATTAGATATTGTTAAACTGGTAAACTACTGTCTACATGTATGTTTTATAATGCAGAAGAGTATAAGAATAATATCTATAGTTTTATAGTCATCAATTATTAATTATCTGGCAAAATGACAGTGGGCATACTAGTGGTTGTGGAATACTACTACTAGTCTCAAAATGATGCAATTCTGAAGGGCTCTTGTAGGACACATACCTGCACATAAAGATCTAGAAAGTGTAAAAAGTTCACTCAAGTATATCAGTACAGTTAGAGGAGCATTGGTAATGGATGGTGCAAGTGCAGCAATAGGAGGCTATCGCTATACTTTCATCAAGGCACCTGTGCTGCAACTCCTGTCTTCAGGAGAGCAAAAAACACTCCGACAACTGCCCACAGTGCAGGAAGAGGGCACTAACCCAAGAAGCTGCAGCAGGTATGACTCGATAAACACACACAGGCATGTCGTTATAGCTACAGGTTCTCTCACCCATATATTGCTTCCTACTTGCACTTGTACAATGCAGAGTGTCAGTATAGAATGCATGGACATTCACATGGTCTGTAGGGGGTACATGTATGTGATAGGACTTGTTATATGCTGCATCATTATCTTGAGGTGGAATTTTTTACGTGCATTGATAGTTACAAAAAATTTAATGAAAATTATAATAATATCCCTTGCAGCATGTCAAGCTATCAAGCAGCTAAAGGTCCAGTGCAGCAACAGCCTCGACATTGCAGGCCAAGAGCTTGGACAACATCAAGCCAATTGCGACGAGAACGCCATCATACCATGCCCTAACCTGTGCTTAATCCCATCATCCCCTGAGGCAGGCGAGGCCAGATATACAACCAGAACCATGCCTAAAAAAGACGTTCAAAATCACTTATTGGAGTGTCCACGGAGGAAGGCCATATGTGGCTACTGTGGTATCAGTGGGGTGTACCAGTGGGTAGCCAACAGGCACTTGCTCGAGTGTTTGAAGCTGGAAGTGGTGTGTCCAAATGAGGGATGTAAAGAAAGGGTAGTCCATCTCTACCTTCTCAGAACATCGACAGGCGTGCCTGTATGAAAGCATTCCGTGCAGATACGAAACACTCGGCTGCACATATACGTCCCCTCAGACGGACAGGGATGAACATCAGCAACACAAGAGTAATCTCGATGCTCATGCGGGGCTGATGGTGGCATCTCTAGTGCACAAGCAGCAAAAGCAGCAAGCATATTTCAAGATAAATGACTTCTCGTATTGTAAGTCATTAGATAAGTCCTTCAAATATAGTGCTGACATGTGGAACTGGTACATCATAATTGAAACAAACGGCAGGGGTGAGGGGAAGGGCACCCATATCTCGGTGAATCTTCACTGGAAGCAGGCTCTTCGTAACATGCCATCGTGGCTAAATAGCGTTAAACTTGAGCTCTTGAATCATCGTGAAGATAAGAACAACTTCGCTTATACTTTTACAGATCCAGACGGATTAGTCCATGAAAAATTTATTGCTCACACTTCCCTAGGATACAAGCCCAGTTACAATGTGCTGTACCTTAAGGATGAGACACTCTGGTTCAGGGTGACCAGTGACCTCATCAACTGCAAGCAACTCAAACCAAACACTACCTTGTGACTGAGCTCACTCTGTGTTTGACTCGATTCTTTGCTGTTTTACAGTATTCCAAAAAGTTGTGACTATCTCTGATTTACTATTTCAGAGCATTACAAAAATTGTGCTGGTAATAAGCCCTATAGCTTTTTAGCTGTACTTCAGTACCCAGTGGTCCTGTGGTCAAAGGCTATCAGACAATCAGCAAGAGGGGTCAAACACATAGCAAATTTTAAGGGGGGGGGGGGGGTAAATACATCCTAGTGTATGCTAGTAGTGCCCTTATCTGAAAGATCACAACGAAGTTACAAGTGGCATCTTTACACTGCACGCGGAGCGGAGGTGGTGCAATTAACTTGTACACATGTACGTACATGTAAGAAATTCGCTTTGATAAACGCTCTTGATCTCGCTCGATTTTTTTTACTGAGCCACATTTTCAGATAGTAATCCACGAAAATTATTACCCATATAGTACACAAGATGACCTAATTATTAATCAAATACATACAATCATGTATTATGCAAGATCAAATCAGCACAACACATAACAAACCATGCACCTGTACATGTACCTTGAGTTTCAGAAAATTGTAGCAATAATAATAATATATTATGGATACACCCACATTTGATAGTAACCCAGTATTGCTCTGCAGACCTCTAAATGAACACCCCCAAATAAGATGGATACCCTTCTCACAAAATGACTACACCCTCCATAATTATGACACTAATATAGCCCCATACACATGCTGAGCTAGTGAATAATACCAGTAACACATTACCAGCTCACATGCACAAGGGATAAAGTAATTGGTTTTGTCTGTCTGCCTGTCACCATAAAATCGCCAGATCTGGACATCTAGGCATCTGAGCGACTAGTAAATATGACAAATCCATACAAGTCGTCGAAAATTTGTCTTAATTATGCTTCAAATGGTTTGGCAAGGCCCACGAGCATCGTAAAGACTGCATCTTTGTTGGCGACACCTATCGACTCGACCCATCCACTGCAGGCCATGTGTATACGTCAGCTCTCATTTCTATGCAAACAGATGTGGATGCAGATGCAATATGTGACGGGGTATGTGTTCTCAAGTTGTTTCATAGTGCACTGGGTATGGGCAAGGTTATGCGTGACCCCGCCCCTCACGTAGCACATGGGCGGAAAACATTGCAAATGTGTGGTAGCAAGATTATTTCTGCCTTTGACTTGAAAGGCTTCATGCTGGTATTAGGCAATATTATCAGGCCATGTCAGCAGATCTGATTATAGATAAATTTCACTGATGCAATGGGCAAAGCAGGGGCGCCCGCCACAATATGCAGGAGTGTCATCATGAAATGAATGATGTTGAGACTAAGATTATAGGCCTTGAAGTTGCTGGTCCAAAGGAAGCTCATTGCTATTCATAATCCAGTCTTCTGGGCTACAAGTGTGTAAAGGCTCTGCTGGTTTTACACAAGTAAGTAGTGCTGTATGTACAATTCCCCATAGCCTCGCCAACTAACTAGCAAGTAGCGGAAACGTTTGCTGTGTAAAATAATAGAGCACTCGAGTTATTAGCTCAAGGTATAGACCAATGCTAGCTAGCTTGTCTGCATGATGAAGAGATCTAGCTGCTCCGGGGGCGTATGGCAGCGACTCCCTTGTTGAGCACATAATTTACTCAGTTGGGCAAAGCGTAAACAATGTTCATCACATTGTCAAGCATAAACAGTAGGTATTTTCAGGTACATTTTCATCAGTTCTTGCTCATACACGTGCACAATGTATGGCTAGTTATAGCCTAGTTTTAGTTTCTGCAGAGACTTTTTTCAACACTGTGTCTACTGTACTGTCACCGGTACCCAAAATTTAGTGCTTGGAGTACCGGCAGCTCACTCAGACGGCTAGTGAGGCTAGTAGCGGGGGGGGGGTTGGGTTTCGCTAATTGGTTAGTGATGAGGGGTTTTGGGTTTATGCTATGGTTGTTGACAAAGGGTTAGTATTATAGTGACAAGGTGTATAAAGGTGGCAAAAAACGACATCCAGCAGCAGCGAGCTGGATTGGCAGAGTGGACTAGGGCTAGGGCTGGTGGAGCGGTGGTCGTGGGTTCGAATCCCGCTTGATCTTTAGATTTTTTTTTTATTCCACTTTAGAAAATTTTTCTAAGTTTTTTGGCGGGCTAGTTTGCCGGTACTCAAAGCGCTAAATTTTCAGTACCGGTGCCGGTATGGTGGACACAGCGTTTTTTCAATTGTTGCTGTTTGAGTTAGCACTGTACATCAATCTGTGATGGCAATTTTGATCCCGCTACAATGCATGGTGCAACCACATTGAGACTACTATCCCCGTAATCAGTAGTCTTGTGCCCAGCCTCTATGTTGCATGCAGAAAATAAAAGTATGGTGAAATGCGCATGGTTCCGGCAATATCTCATTGCGTCCTTTCAGAATAGTGTCCGTAAAGTTCAGATGAGGGCGATAAGCTCAAATGTAGCTGGCAAGGATGTGGATGATCCATGCTTACCTACTGGGAAAGGAAAATCTCATTTATACAGCTGCCGTTTGATCGTCTGGTTGAGAATCAGGCACTGAGACACTCGGACTCCATAATTTGCCACGATTGTGCTTTCAAGGCATCGGCTGGGTGTAAGGCTGCGTGAATTGTACATATAAGCAAAACATCGTGATAACGCTATCACTGATAATACAGTGGAACCCTGCATGACGGACACCCCTCAACGGCGGACACCTGCGATTTAATGGACAATTTTGAATGTCCGGATTGTATTTCCATAGACTTCAATATATTCATATTCAAACCCCCTCAACAGTGGACACCCCGCTTCTGTACAACGGACACTTATTTTGGTCCCGCAGTGATGCTTTATCATAGCTGGCCTCGATTCGATTGTAGGAGGGGCATGGTCAACCACTACCCCTGAGCTAAGGACACTTCGCTATAGCGGACTAAAATTTTGGTCCCAATGGTGTCCGCTTTAGAGGGTTTCCACTGTGCGTGTCATAATAATATTATGTCGTGTACATCTGGAATCAAAGTTGAAAAAACATTTCACCACACCCTTTTTCCGATCTGCGTATCAATGCTGAGAGGAACTCTCATTGGAAGAGGTTTATTTGTACGAAGGGAGAGGATAAGGTGTAGTTTGCAAAGAATTGATCCCATTAAGGTTACGGGTCAGAGTTCAAGTGAATAATTCGCGCAATAAAATAAGCGCTTATATTTCACGATAGCAGTTTATGCTGCACACAAAGTAACCACAGCTAAGCAGAGCTCCAGAAATACTGCTATTTCAATATAAAATAAAGGTCAAGTTCGACTGCAATCGATCGCCACGCGCTGTTTAATTTGAGAAAAGCGTGCGTCAATTTGCGCCGAGTTGAACGCCTGATAGGACTCGATAGGTAAGATATACGACAGATTGCAAGGTGGTGCAGGGCCACATGAAGAGATTTTCGCTCTCAGATATTCTTGAAAGGTAAGCTAATATTAAATAGATGTATACCGGCAAAAAAACGGAAACCCACCAATGTGAACACCAATACTACAACTTAGGGCTCAAGTTTTCTTGAAAAAACGATACATGGGGCACTGCTCTAGTTGCTTTGCTATCACAAGAAACTCACTGCAAAAATTGTCCGAGCAATATAGCAGTAAAATTTGACGCACGGTAGAAACGCCCGTTGTTCAGCTTGAAAACAGCTATAACGGACCTTATTATTATCGCGATATTACGTAACCCTGGTTATTGACCAATCACGAAAGAGCGCGGTAAATTCGGTTGCCATGCGACTCGGCGAACCCTCGACAGTCATGCATATAACAGACTACTTTGCAGTTGTTCTCTGCCCAGCCAAGGCTTACTTCAAGTATAAAAAGGTAACAAGAAGAAAAATATTCAATATCAAACACAATTTCAAATAATTTTCTATTCTATATATGAAAGCTATAATACTATTATCTGCAATGGCAAACAAGAAGAATAAACGTCACCAACGGAACAAACATCGGCACATCTTCTGGTCGAAGAAAACTGCATTGAAATATACACAGCGGAGAAAGTCAACATCAATAGTAAAACAAACAAGTACATGTAGCCAACAGCACACAGTACCTGCAACGATTACATCTAATAATTCAACTATCACTACCCAATCAATTCCTACCACATCTAGCATAATATTATCACCTAATGATATCAACATAAGTAATTCTAACACCCCCAATGAAGAGATTGTTACTATTGAAGGTTCCCGTATTGTCAATATTGAAAAGCTGAGTAAGTACATAAATGACATAACAATTCATTCATCCAAATGTGGAGGAAATATCATACTGACAGGTGAAAAGCGCTATGGGCTTGCATCAGTTCTAAGTAGCAAATGTAATCGATGTGGGTATGAAATAATTTTGGAGTCATCTAGAAAAGTCAAGGGACCAAGAGAATATCAACGATGGGAATGTAATCTGGCAGCAGTGTGGGGACAAATGATTACAGGTGGAGGACATTCCCCACTGAAGGAGTCTATGAGTGTCCTCGGAGTACCAGTAATGAATAAAAGCTGTTTTCAGCAAACAGAGAGGGACATAGGGGAATGGTGGACAACGAGATTAGAACAGGCAATGATTGAAGCTGGCCAAGAAGAGAAGAGACTGGCAGAAGAGCGAAATGATTATCACCAAGGGGTGCCAGCGATTACTGTGATAGTGGATGGTGGGTGGAGCAAACGCTCACATAAGCACTCCTACAATGCTAAGTCGGGTGTGGGAGTCATAATCGGCCATGCAACTGGAAAGATTTTGTACGTTGGTGTACGAAACAAGTTCTGCTCCGCATGCTCCCAGGGGATACCACAAGATAGACACAAATGCTATAAAAATTGGGATAGCTCCTCTTCAGAAATGGAATCAGACATAATTTTGGAAGGCTTCAAGCAAGCAGAGTCTAAACATGGAGTACGTTACCTGAGATTTATTGGGGATGGAGACAGCTCAGTATACCCTACACTGATCCAATGTGTTCCTGTATGGGGCAGGTTCATAACGAAGATAGAATGTGCAAACCATGCATGCAAGTGTTACCGGGGATCACTAGAGAAGTTGGTGGCAAATAATCCAAGCTACAAAGGCAAGAGTACATAATGGAGCAATCAAATTTAATGTGCTATACTTGTACCATAGCTATAAATTACTGAAATTTTGCTGGCTAGCATAGCATACATGTAGGACTTTACAAACTAGAGCTCTATAAGCACATACCCCGCGCGCTCTGTATCCACTATAGCGTAGTACTGCGGCAGAGCTGTTTTATGACCTGACGACCCTTTCCAACACTGAGCTTGAGCATGCGCAGTCGCATCAGCATGCTAAAAGAGTGGGTGTGGTCGATAAACCACAGGCATGTTGAACAGAAAATGCACGATTTGTAGCACTAGCAAGCCTTTTTGAACAATTTGAAGCCCGTACAAACCAGTTTTTCACCGATATCTACCTATTGGTTGTGCTTACAGCATGCACAGATGCCTAAAACTCGAGATCTGGCGACAGACGGACAAAAGGATTGCTTTACCCCTTGCGCATGTGCGCGGGGTAATTATCTTACATGGAACATACAGACTGCTTTATACAAACATCCCTCCACCCCCCCCCCCCCCCCCCAAAAAAAAACAAAAAAAAACAAACTATTCCCATCTCTTCATAAAGGTAAAGGAGGCCTAACTGAAAAGATGAGAAAAAGGCTCACATGCTCGGCAAGGTGTGCAATAAAGATGCGTAGCAGAGAGGAAGATAAATCAAAGGCTCTCACTCTACTAAAGAGAGATCTCATCAACGGACCGTACCATTGTTTTGGTCATCACAGCAATTGCAGCCCTGACTTCTGCCAAGCTGTACGGGACTCGCGTGCTGCTGCAAACCGAGAATCCCAACCTGCAGGAAATGGAAACACATGCACAACAGAGATTACAGATGACTACGATGAGGATGCCGACATTACATGTAAAATTAATATGCATGATTATAAAGTAGGCATGTGTATAGCTCTAATCCAGGATTGAATTTCAGTACAACAGGGGACACCTGCATAATATGTAAGTAGGGTGAGCTTTATTTAGGGTAGGTTATATGTATCACAGCAACAAGAGATGTACTACTCTATATAGCACATAGCAACAATGTAGCAATGGGATATCACTGCATGTATTTATAATTGTGTTATCATATAAACCTATGCAGCAACAATTGAACTACAACAAACTATATGGCAGGAAACGTTGGATGATAGCACACAGGCTGAACACGACGCAACACAGGGAAACCCCGAGCCAGTAGAGCTGAATGACAAAATGATGCACGATATACAGATGCTCGTTGCCAGACTGGTTGAAAAAGCTTCACAACTTTTGGGTAATTTTACTACAAATTTAGCTGAATCATGGATGCACATACGGTCTAAATTCGATGGTGGAAAAGTGATTAATAGATCACAGAGTGGTTCGTGGCAGTATCGCTGCATGGGTGCAGGCCTACAACAAAACCTAGGAAAGACATGGGGGCCCAAAACATGGAGTGAGATGACATGTACAAACACAAACCAAGTATTTGTTGATGTGTCCAATTCTGCCTGCAAAATTGCCAAAAATGACAAACAACGTAAAGCTACTGAAAAAGCAAAGGAACAGAGAAGAAAAAGCAAATATGCAGGAAAAGAAAATTCACAACAGGCACGCAAGGCATATAATCGATATGATAATGGAAGCTGCCCAGATGACGTAGTAGACGATGTATCTCCTGACTACCTAAAAAAGTTAATGGATGGCTTTTATGCAACAAAAGTAGTCATTACACCACAAGAGGGTAATGAAATTGAGCGAGAAACAAGAGACCAGCATGCTAGTGACTCGTGGGAGCGGGAACGACGAGTTAGAATTACAGCGTCTAAAGCTGGCAAACTGGCGAAGATGAGAACAACAACATCAAGGAGCAAGAAGGTGGAGGAGATGCTATATAGTAAATTCAAGGGAAACAAGGCTACAAGGTATGGTACACTCATGGAGAACACATCAAGACTAGAGTACCGAAGGTACCAAACACAAAAGGGTCACAAACTCACCACTGTCAGAACTGGTCTCAAAATTTCAATGGAAAATCCATGGCTAGCAGCGAGTCCAGATGACCAGGTTCATGATGAAGTGAGCTCTCCCCCATGGGGCTTGGCAGAGTACAAGAACCCCTTCAGTGTGCGACACTTGACAATTGAAGAGGCTTGCAAACTACCATCCTTTTGCCTGGAAAAGAAAGAAGATACAGTTCATCTGAAAAGGGGCCATGATTATTATTTTCAGATACAGTGCCAATTGTATTGCTGTGACAGGCAATGGTGTGATTTTGTTGTCAGAACGGAGAAGGACATTTACGTAGAAAGAATTTGGAGGAACATGGACTGGTGGGACATTCAGCTAAAAAAACTTCGACACTTCTATTTCCAAGCACTCCTACCAGAGCTGGCATGCCCACGATACCACAAGGGCGGAATTCGTGACTAAAGCCACATGCCTATGAACTTAGTAGCTATCTTCATGACTACAGTCAACCATATAATTTTTTTAGTTTTATAAACTTATCTTTTGTACTGTTGGACTTCTTAAAGCGAGGACTGAAGATCCGAGTATCAGCCAGCTGTAGGCCTTCTGTCTTCATGATCTGCTGAGCACATGGCGCAGCGCGAGCATGAGCGCGCGCGTGATAGGTCACATGAAACGCGCGGCGCGAATATTATTAATGGTCGCGTACAATTGCGTACGCAAGGATTTACGTGCGTGGGCGGAACACTATCCCGTAACCTTAATCAGACTCCAAGACGAAGAACAAGAATGGTGGTACTTATATTAAAAACTTGTGTACTAGAGCTCTGTAGAGCACATACCCCGCGCACGCTCGGTAGCCACTGTAGCATAGTGTTGCAACACTCTGAGGCATAGCTGTTGACGACCCTTTCCAACACTGAGCTTGAGCATGTGCAGTCGCATCAGCATACTAAAGAGGGGTGTGGTCGATAAACCACAAGCATGCTGAACAGAAAATGCACCATTTGCAGCACTACTAAGCCTTTTTGAGCAATTCGAAGCGCGTAAAAACCAGTTTTACACCGACATCTACCGATTGGTTGTGCTTACAGCACACACAGATGCCTAAAACGCGAGATCTGGCGATTTTCGTACCGACGACGACGACGACGACAACAGACGGACAAACCGATTGCTTTACCCCTTGCGCATGTGCGCGGGGTAATAATATTATGCAGGCACATTGATGGCCATCATAAAGTTATACGTTGGAAAACGGTCATCCATGGTAGTAAGTACAGTAATAGTATACTGTGATTATATGCTTACTCTTAAAAGACTCATAGATTGTGTACTGATAGTCCACAATTGACATTGCTTATGTATGGTTCCATACTGATATCCTGGAAGACAAAACTTTCATTAAGTTATTAAAGGCATTGTGTCACGATATAAGCGGTGATTACTAAATTTAGATCGCGTATACGGAGGCGACGTAAACTAATATTCGCTAACGTGGTAATAAATCGTGCACGTATTAATTTGGCGAGCGCTATACGCAGACCCCACGTGGCAGAGCTGTCTTAACGCTTAGTACAGTGCCAGAGAGCCAGACTCGTCTACCTTGTTCTGTACCGTGCGCCTTTACCTTGTGAGCTAAAAAGGTAAGCAAGTACTAACAATATAATATTATATGAAGTAGTTGGGAAGGGATCTGGGGATGAGGCTAGCTAGCTAGCTAGCTAACTGCATGCTGAGTGTAAGTCCACTCAAGCTTTCCCAATGGGAGATGGTCTGGGAAGATAGAATTAATAGTTTGAGGAGGGCTTGGACAGAATTTGTCATAGGATGCTTGACCTGTCGGCAGTTGAAGAAATGGGGCAAAATGAATCCATTCTCATTTCTGTTCATGAAGAAGTAGTGGAGATGGTTGAAGAAGCACCAACCATTTCCACATCACATGCAAGCTCCACTCTTCCATTCTGCAAGTGTAGTGTTGCTTACAAGACAAGTAGGTGCCCCTGTAAGGCTGGTGGGTATGGTTGTCATCCTAGTTGGTGCAAATGCCGTACAAGCAAATGCACAAACAAAATGAAAGAGGTATGATAATTATTTCAGTATGCACAACGTATATTATACACCATTCCTATTATTTTAGGCATCAATAGACGTTGGTGCACTTGGTCCAAGAAATTCAGGAGATGAAGCTGAAGTAGAGGTGAGGTATATTGCAAGATCAAAGTGGCAAAACACATTGTAATGTTTAACTATCTTGTATCATTATAGGAAGGGTGTGTATGCACAGGCAACTGTAGTTCTGCCTGCTGTGCTATACATGTGACAAGAATCGTCGCAAATGCAGACCAACTCTATGTAAAAATCAACCGGAATCCTCATCTATAGAGGAACTACTAGAGAAGGAAGTGCAGGTACATATGGTAAAAATTTGCTCTCTAGGAATGATCATGTACAAAAGTCACAAAAATATACTTGGTATCATACACTGTAGGATTATTGCTCCACCCATGATATGGAGGATGTGAGACGTATCCTTGTGGCAATGGCAACATCATCCCCGTACCTCTGGAGGAGCATGACAAGTGAGAGAGATCCCTCCACCACACCACAGCCTCAATAACCATGGTGTAAATGTAGCAAATTCTGTTACGAGGAGGATCCAGAGGATAGGTTGTGTTGTAATAACAAACGCCGAAACCATGAAAGCCCAATATTTGAACATATAGTGCTAAATGTAGAGGTTGCTCTCGTAAATAACGCTCACTGGCTCAATCTTCCACGGGTGTTCACCAATTCAAAGATGAGAAACACAGCCTATCGACAGTACATACTGTGGTACTATGGAAAGTTAGGGTACAAAAATAGAAAATGTATACCATCGTGTATAAAGTGGGCAATATGTCAAAGGTACCCTGAGCCAGACGGAAATTATACAGGTTACAGGGAAGCATACTGACATTGATTGTATGTATGTGTACATTATTAATTTTGTGTTTTCCTTGATATGCCCTTTACATGACATTGTATAATTCGATTTTCAAGCTCAAATTTTAACAATTGTATGAGAATTTAAGTGAGAATGTTATAAGTAGTGAAAATAACGTCAAATCTGAGATTCATACATTAATTTACGAGATACATGTTTTTCAACTAACTCTTCTGTTGATGGAGGTGGAACAGATGCAATTGTTGGTGCAAGATGTTTTGCTGCCACACTCTTCACTCCAACTGAGCCTCGTAAGGAATCTGTGTCCATATGCCGACGATAGAGAGATTTTGAGATCAGTTCTACGTGATTATCAAATACGGTTATTGTAGTTAATTACATGTATATTGTACATACCTGTTGCATAGTGATATTCTTTTGGTGCTGGAACTGGAACATCCACCCATCGTGTACTTCTCTTACACCATTTTCTTGTAAATACTTTCTTGCCATCTTTAGTTGTCATTTGGGATCAGTTGGAGTGTGAGTTGTAGTCGATATATGCTGCCTCCATCCTGGCTACACAGCCAACATGTTTATATCCGATCCTCTTTGGAGCATGCCCAGTCATCAAATTATGGAAGAACTATTAAAATAATTAATGTTATGTATGGTCAAAGAAATTAGACTAATGTAGAACCTCAAGTTTTCCAGTGTGCCTATTTCTTGTGTAATACTGCAGAGAATTGAGCCACCTGTTATTGAAAATGATGTCTCGTAATTGATCGGATGCAGGTGATGTAGATCAACCCATTGCTTCCCTTCGCCAGGTTCACTCATTGGCTCGTGATGACAACATCATCACTCTGCCCACTCATGGTCTCCACATGTGGTGTATAACTCCAACCCAGAGTTTCTGCAGTTCGACATAAATGTACTGTAAAATCGCTCCATTTACTATGCACTTGTAAAAGTGAGCTGGGTAGTAGTTGCTTACCCTGATCTCATTCTGATCTCCCTTACATTCTCCGAATAATCATAATACCAGGACGATTATTGCTCCCCCGCTTACAGTGTGGCTTTGACACTGAGTTTGCCTCCTCCAGGTACATGTATGCCGAAAAAGCCACCCCCTTGAAAAAAATCCTAAATGCAGTTCTGAATCCATATACGATCATGTACAAGTATATGTATGCATGACCCTATGGACAATGCTAAATGCTACACGATCTGCCTTGGGATTTACCTCAGTCAGCTTAGCAGTAAGTTTGCATGCCTTGTGCCATGCGTTGAGGGAGTGAAATATTCCCATAAATTTTTTATGTTTCTATGAGAGGGAAAAATGGCAGATACATTGTAACAGCTAGTATTGGGTATGCATGTGGTGGGTTTCAAACTTACTCAATATTGTGAATGAGCATCAGTTACAACTTCTGATACTTCAATACCACTATCGATGATGTCCGAGAGTCCCTGGCAGAACAGGTGTGCTTCCAGATTTGTCGACTTCAGATTCACCTGCGGTGTGTATGTATTTCATGACTTGTGTATAATATAATTATTCAGATCATTAAGGGTGCTTAAAAGGAGATTTCTAAATCATTTGTACACTACTTTAGATCTCCCAATAACTTGTAGTTAGATCGCTACCAGTCCATGTAGACTAAGCGATAGGCACCTAGCTATGTCACTACATCAACTGAAAGCCTGTGTAACACATAGATAGCCACTACACAAGCACATAATTGGCATTAATTACCAAGTGATAATTAAGCAGTACTAGTATATGCCACAGCATGGTCCAGTGTATGATCAAAGGCTCCACTACATTATTAATATTATAGGTATACATACTTGTCGTTTATCACCGTGCTCCATAGAAATCACTTTTTCAGATTCAATATCCATAAAGGAGTATGTCCTTTTTGTTGCGCTGAACCCTGGAGAGTCCATCGACAATCGTCAGACAATACCACAGCTTTATTTTTCTTCTTTATATCCTCCACAATTGAATCTCTCATGTGTACATACTCCAGGTGCATCACCGGCGCTGCATACAGTCGCTGGTTTCTCTGAAAAGTGGAAGTGGATGTGTGTACAAGGTTGATGAATGTACAAAAGCGAAGGAACTTCTGATGACTCCTTCCTGCAAGAAGGGCACTATCCACAATGTGATTTATGGCAAAACCACCAGCATATGTGGCTGAGGACTACCATACACCATACACCGCGATGATCGGCATTACATCTCCACTCCAATTTCAATGCATAACCACTTACAGTGTACAGTGCAACCAAGCAAGAGAGCAAAACTTTTTAAAACCATATTTTTGGGCTAAGAACTACACCGACAAACCTACTTGATATCAAAATGGCCACATCAATCATTTTTATTGTGTTTTACAAAATAAAAATTTCCAATATAATAATAGCTAATACAGAAGCCACACATGTGCAGGCCAGTTTTTATAGATTTTTCACTGATTTTGGATAGAATTGGCTATATCTCGGAAGTGGTAATGAGTCAAGGCTTCACATTTGGGATTTAGTAGCTTTATTACAAGTGCTATCAGCCCACCAAGTGGAATTTCTTAACTAGAACTAAATAGGAAAATATGTGCCTAACGTATTTGGCCCTCCGAAAGGGATTTATGGATATCTGGTTAGAAATGCACTGCACAGCCTCTACACTCATGTCAAATTAACTTTATATGGATGTGCATGACTGGGTAGAGCGCACATTCTTAACTGAAAATAATACTCATTTAATGTGCCTAACATATTGTAACGTTTCGTGTGGGCAGTAATCACTAATGACATCAGGAACTTTGCCAGATGCGCAACAGCGGAAGGGCAGGAGTGGTGCCCTCGTAGATGGCCGGTGTGGTATAGATTGAATAAGATAATCCTGAACCCACACACAGAATTGTCGGGTATTTATCTAAGGGTATAGAAGTCAGGGCTGCTCTTTAGCTACCCAACAGACAAAACAAAGCGATAGCAACAATGCATGTACAATAGTCCAATCAATTTATTGTTCAATAGCCATTCACGCTACACTCTCCCCTCCTTAAATCTCTATCCAAAGGATTCAATTCATTCACTTCATGTTACTCCAATGTTGGATCCATTATGTGCAATTGTGGAGAGAACAACACCCCACACCTTAACAGAGCGTAGATTCACCATCAGATTTGACTGTCCCTGTGGTATCCAACTCGAGTTCAACTGCTTTTGTACAGGCACTTCAATTTGTCTGTAGTTTTGGTTCCTCTCTGGCAGTAACAGTTCTAGTTCCAACATTGGTGCCCAGACCCCTTCTTTTGCCTGCTGCTCTAGCGCGACCATTAGTTCCATATCTTCCTTCATTGCTTCATGCTCAGAACGGTCAATTACCATCTCCATCTTCTGCTCCGACCAGTTTCTATTAGTCAGTCTTCCATTGAATCCCTCCTCTATATAGTGCTTCTCTTCAAGCAGTCTTGATCGCTTCATTGGCTGCTTGAACTGTCTCCACAACCATTGGTAGCACCCTCCCTGCTGGCTGTAACCTTTCTGCCAGCTGCTTTTCAGGCTGTGTCTCGCTCCCTAGTTGCCGACAATCTGCTCTAGGCAATGCTCATGCTTTTCCTCCATTATCTGCTCCACCAACTCTCCAGTTAGTCTATCCATCTGCTCAGTCTGCCACCTCTCGAGCTGTTTAGGCTCTCTACAGAGGGCCAGCACGAGCACCTGGAGGCAAGGCAGCCCGAGCAGCTGGCAGAGGGGCAGCATGAGCAGCTAGAGGAGAGGCAGCCCAAGCCGCTAAAGGAGCAGCTGGCAGAGGTGCAGCCTGAGCACTGTGAGCAGCTGAAAGAGAGGCAGCTGGAGCAGCTGGCAGAGTCTGAGCAGATGATGGACAGCTGCTCGGGCTGCATCTCCTCCAGCTGCGCATCTGCCCCTCTGCCAGCTGCTCGGGCTGCACCTCCAGCTGCTCATGCTGCCCCTCTGCCAGCTGCTCGGGCTGTATCTCCTCCAGCTGCTCATGCTGCCCCTCCATCTGCTCAGGCTGCATCTCCTCCAGCTGTTCCTTCAGCTTCTCATTCGTTTTGTTTGCAGGGAACCCCACAGAGTTTGACATCACAGATAGTCCTTGAATGCCTGCTCCAGTCTCTACCAACTCTCTGGCATAACTGCCTGTGGTCTTTTCAAGCAGTAGCTGCACTTTTCTGAGCATTTCTAGGATGTTGGCATACTGATTCTCAGTTAAATGGTCAGAGATCTCCTCATCCAACAATGGTGTTAATTCTTCATGGGACAGCTCCTGCACCTGACCCTCAGTCCCGCGTAGCTGTTGGTCCTCATCCATTGAAGGTAGCTCTGATAGCTGCCTTCCCCACAGCTGCTTCTGGCTGATACCTCCCGATGACATCCCACTCCTGACACCAGTGTAACATTTCGTGTGGGCAGTAATCACTAATGACATCAGGAGCTTTGCCAGACGCGCAACAGCGGGAGGGCAGGAGTGGTGCCCTCGTTGTAGATGGCCGGTGTGGTATAGATTGAATAAGATAATCACTGATACTGAACCCACACATACAGAATTGTCGGGTATTTATCTAAGGGTATAGAATTCAGGGCTGCTACCCAACAGACAAAACAAAGGGATGGCAACAATGCATGTACAATAGTCCAATCAATTTATTGTTCAATAACCATTCACGCTACAATATTTTGGAGAGCTGTGTTATCTTATGAAGCCATAAAAATGGAAGTATTCATGATTACATCCCATAATTTAAATTCTATATCAGGTTTATGTTAAGGTTACGGGATAGTATTCGATGCGCAATTTATAAATGATTGCGCATGGACACAATTCACGTATGTTTTAATGCGGTTTAGTCGGAAACGCGAATGAACGTCAACCATTTTCCAGATGCAAACAAAGTCCAAGTTCCTGCGTCAAATTTTGAAGACCAGAGACTCGAACGAACTGATTTCGCTGTTGTTCACGCTAGTCCATCGATCAGAGCAGGGCCAGGTATAGCGCTTTTTCGAAAACTCTAGGATGGTGAGTCGTCAGACAAGGTTTTGTCCTGGAGGGCCGCCATTAAGTGAGTCACATGGCAGCTGAGCAGTAAGTTTTTATGTTCGCTTTCTGTTCGTGTAACTCGATAGAATTCAAACGCTATACCTGGCCCTGTAGAGGCTCATAAGCTAACACACATAACTTACCTACTGTCTACCACAGACTGAGTATCAATTACAGAAACTTCCTAAGAGACAAAAAAAAAACACACAGGGTACAAATGCATACAAAAAATGTTAAACTGACCATTGCATCGATAGCTAAACCTGTTCACATGGGCTTGCCTGATGAGCAATCGTTTGAGCACTAGCATCTCTGTATGTACGGCTTGATTGTGTAATGCTTGTACTCGAGGCTTCACACGATGAACTTGCTCTGCAGTTTGTGTGCATGTTTGGGGGGGGGAGGGGGTCGACATTCTGATTATGGGCAACTGTATAGCTCTTGATGTCACATGCCATACTACCCACACAGTAGTAAAGCGACTACTTATTCATAGATGCATGCTTATTAATTTTCATACAGAAACAACTTTTAGCTCTTGCATGCATCACTGGTACTAGCTAGTTATTTTACCTTCATTGATTCACTAGGTAGATGATTGTATCTCTGAGGTATCTGGTTGAGAATCCTTTGAGCATCTTCAAGGCCTTCTCGTGCTTCTTTTGCCTGAGCGTGCCTTCCCAGATGCACATTATACCTTTCGCTGCCACCCAAGCACGAGGGCCTCCCTGCTCCAGCTCTTAAGCCTCCTCGTTTCGACATCACGTTGGCGATCGTGTTCTGCCACACGTGGTCAAGCGCGAACTATAACCGTTGATTGAAAAGTGGCTGCCAGATTTCAATCTAATGGGCGCGGTTATGTCACGTGTGACACTAATTTACTAAAAATAGCCCTTATATCGTGGCACATTGCCTTTAAGTGCTAAAAACAACTACACATCCTTCAGTGGATGGCTGGTGGCTAACTTTGTTGGGTCAAGATCTCTTAGCGCTGACTCCCGGTATAACTTGCTCGAGAATCACTTTAAGCCTGGGGTAAATTACAGTTTTCCAAAGAGCACCAGTACTTGTCGATCGTTGCAGTATCGGTGGCTTACACAGTTTCCCGGGCTTGTATACAGTAAGCAGGTGAATGGTGAATGGTGAATGGTGAATGGTGAATGGTGGCTTCTGTCTTCCCTGCGTTATCTTTGCCTCTTCTGGGTACCATGCCTCTGATCCTGGCATCCTTGTAAGTCGTCCCTTGACTGCCTTTACAAAGGCGTTGGAGGTGCTCCATAAGCACATGGGCAAACAGTATCATAAATATGCTGTACTTAGATCTGACAACTTTTTGAAGGTAATGACACACCAACAGACAGACGTACGATCTTAACCAGGCCATGGCAGATAGATCGAGTTGCTTCCAACAGTCAGAAGCTGTCGTCTGTATTCAAGACAATAGTACTCTATGGACGACAAAACATTGCATTACGTGGTCACCGTGATGCCACAGACATGGAGCGAGATCTTACAGAGGAGGTAGGGAATCATGGCAACTTCCGTGCTCTTTTAGATTTCAGAGTGGATGCAGGTGACACTCTCCTAGATCAACACCTCACCACATCTCCTAGGAATGCCACCTACACATCCTCCTCTGTCATACAGAATCAGATAATTGATGTTCTTTCTGAACAAATTAGACAAAAGATTATTCGGAAAGTTAACCAAGTTAAGTTGTTTAGCGTCATAGCTGATGAGGTCACAGACATCTCAGTTAGACTTACTTTTAGGATCTACCTGCGTACAGCCCGATTAACACCACACCCATCCCAATTAACACCCCCAAGTTCACGCCGTGCGCATGCATGAATGTGAGCGCCCGCCCCGTGTACAGTTATTGTTCAAAGCTAGGATAATTACCTCTGGGTCAAAGGTCCTGTCAAAAGGCGGGAAAGTAAGGATATATAAAGGGAAGGAGATGGAGGGGGTAATACATCATTATTCAATATCAATTCGATTCTTCAACTCTTCAACTACCTATGATGGCTGCTGCTACGATGACTCACTGGACCCACAAGAAGCTTGTCAGGACAGTCGCAACTGATGAGATGACTGTCATCCCTTGGCTGCAGACCAGACACCTTGTGTAGGACATGAACTGTTCCAAGTGTGGGAGCCAGTGTCGCATGGTGCAGCGGCAAGGCTCGTACTCTTGGAGGTGCCCTTCCAAAGGCTGTCAGACTTTCACAAGCGTGAAAAACAACAGCTTCTTCTCTCGTAGCCATCTGAAACTCGACGTTATTGTTGAGCTGCTCTATTTTTGGAGCAAACAGATGAGGGTGACTGACGCAGCGAAGGAGGTTGGGTGCACTTAAAGGGTGGCCATTGACTGGTTTAATTTTGTTAGGGATGTCTGTGCCCAGTACTTCTTGGACCACCCCATTGCCATTGGAGGGCCCGGAAAGATTGTAGAGATTGATGAGAGTAAATTCGGCAAACGTAAATACAACCGTGGGAGGGTGGTGGACGGGCATTGGGTCTTTGGGGGGATAGAAAGGGGCACCACAAAGTCGTTTATGGTTGTTGTGGATGATCGAAGTGCTGCCACCCTCATTCCGATCATCCAAATATACATCTTGCCCGGCACACTGATCATTTCTGATGAGTGGCGGGCATACAGCAGCCTCTCTTCTCTTGGGTAACAGCACCAGACCGTGAATCACTCCCAGAACTTTGTTGACCACGGCACTGGTGCCCACACAAATTCAGTTGAGGGATACTGGTCCTGCGTGAAAAGACAAATGCACAGGCAGGGGGTCATGAACACAAGCAGCGATCTATTCTCAACCTACCTCCTGGAGAGCCTATCGAGTAAAATATTCCATGGACAGGACCTCTTTGAGAAACTTCTTGAATGCATAGTGGAACAGTATCCTTTGTAGTTCTCCTTTTTCTTTCGTTCTAGTACAATGCACAGCCGAATAGTATCTTACTTCACTCTCCCTTACTTTATGCCCTTCATGACACCTGTTTCTTTCTACCTTACGTCGTGATCAAGATATGTGACTGGATTTGGGAAAACCCTCTGTATGGGATCCGCGCGCGATTCGCGCAACGCGCGTTTTTAGTAGCTCAGGTCTAAATTTGTCAAAGTCCAGATTTTGTCATATACATGTCGAACAACCCTTCATCTAACTGTTGCCGTCTTCTACGGAGGCTAGTCGTGCTATACTAAGGCGAAATAAGCCTTCACTTTGACCCACCTAGTCGGCACAGCCACCGTACATGGAGCCCGTTGCTATGGGCGGTAATTAGAATTCTCTACCTAGATACAGCTAGATTCATCGATCTACTGTACGTTCGCTCACCTTTTTAGCTTTTTGGGCATCTCTAAGAACAATCGCCTATCCTTGTCAACAACGAAATTTAACTCTTGCTCGATCTTTACGTTCATTTCGAACGGCTCCGCCCAGGTCCATTTAATTAATTTCCGGGTCACGCGTAGTATGCGGAAACGCCATACGCGTGCATAGCAACGCCTTTAGACCGTAATTTCTCGATTATTGGGGGTGTGGCGCGATCACAAACAAAGCGCTGTATCTCCACAACGAAGCGCGCGATCGGCCTAAGACTCGAACGCGGGTTAGCTCTATGCTAGAGCTTATCAACCATGCATCAAACTCAATTTTCTGAAAAAATCCCATACGGAGGGTTTTCCCAAATCCGGTCACATATGGCTAATCCCGCATGTGCACGGCATTAATTGGGATGGGCGTGGTGTTAATCAGGCTGTACGCCGGTAGATCCTAAAAGTAAGTCTAACCGACATCTCAAACAAGGAGCAGTTGAGTCTTGTAGTGCGATATGTAGTTCCTCAATACTCTTTAGTTCGGGAAGACCTACTTGGCTTTATCGAGAGTGATACTGGGATATCGGGCCGTGACTTAGCAGGCAAGATAGATAACCAGCACTTTACAGGCTTATGGCTTGGACCTCTTCAATTTGCTGGGGCAGGCGTACGATGGAGCAGGTAACATGGCTGGTTCTGTTAACGGTACAGCAGCTCTCATCACTGCAGATTATCCTCTAGCACTGTACCTCCACTGTGCTTCACACTGCCTCAACTTTGCTGTTGTGAGTTCACTACAAATCACAAGTGTTCGTAACATAATGGGTGTTGTTGGAAGGGTATTTCAACGGCGGGCACTTGAGAAAGCAATAGCAGACACTCAGCCAGCGTCAACTGTTCACAAGCTGAAGGACCTATGTCGTACTAGGTGGGTTCAGCGTATCAATATCATGTCACTAATGCTTATCTCAAATATCTCGAGGCTTTGACATCCAACCTTTAAGCGGAATCTAAAGACATTGTAGCTGCTGTGGAAGAGATAAAGACTGTCACTTCAACACTACAAGATGTTTGAGACAACATTGATACTTAACACTCACGTTGGATTAGTGTTGTAGAGAAGATGTGTGAACATGTGGGCACAGAACCATCTGTTCCACGGAGATGTAGTCGTCAAACTCATCGAAGCAATGTTCCTGCCAGCACTCCATCTGAGTACTACTGCCATTCTTTATCTATTCCTTTGGTTGATCACCTATCTGAGATGCAATCACGATTTAGCTCCCATCAGCGAACAGCTTTGTTGGGTCTGTCTATTGTACCATCGGTCATGGTCACTTTATCATCATAGGAATGTGACAACAAGGTTAGTGAGCTTGCTGATATGTATCGGTGTGATCTTCCATCACCAGGTTGTGTCACCTCAGAGTTACACTGCTGGCAGATGAAGTGGCAGCAGCATCTAAAGGATCATGGACAAAACAGTTTGCCTTCCAGTCCTGCTGCTGCTCTCAGGCATGCTACTTCCATGTACCCAAACGTGAGAGCACTAAAAAGTATCCTGTACACTCTCCGTCACTAGCTAGCTGCTCAGCTGAGAGATCTTTCAGTAGTCTGAAGCGAATCAAGACTCCTTTTCGATCGTCCATGAGTACACAAAGGCTGACGGGATTAACGCTTCTGACAGTACACCGTGACATACTAGTAGACATAGCAGAAGCAATAGACGAAGTTAGTAGACCGAATCCTCGTAGACTGCAACATCTTGAACGATCAATGACTATCAGGAATTGCACTTCACCTTCCACTGTGTTTTTGTTATTATGATAATGTGCTTTGCATGTGATAACTTGGGCTGGGCATGCCGGCAGCGTTCGCGCAGCCGTAGGTGGGCATGGTCACATAAAAATTTCGCACGCACACAGTCAAGCACCCCGCTTTACTAAATCCTGGATACGCCACTGTGAATCCAGGTACACTGTAGTAGGCAACAAAGGGATGCAGGGTTGCTTGGGAGTTATTCCAATGGAATCCTTGGGCAGCATCTTGTAAAACAGAGGAATAGTTTTCTGAAAAATCTGCTGTGACCAGGAACTCTCCCATCCTTAAAGTTACCTTACGAGCTGCATAGAATGAAGCCTGCTCTGATGCGATGAAGGAATGAGGATGTAGTTCTCACAGAAAGTATCAACAAATTCCTGAACTGGTAAATATGTCTCAAGCGTTGATCTATCATGGAGACCTACTGCTTATTACTAATTTGTTCAATGTCAGTCTCATCAAAGTGAGTGAACAGTTCTTTTAACACCTCAGTCCCAGAACAGACATCACATTCACCCAAATAACGTGGAGGGTTGCACACTATCTTCACTAAGCAGTGGTGGTATGTTGGTAGCTCAGGTATCTGCATTTCGAATGACATAAATTTGACATTTTGATGTATTGCACACACATACTGAGTGTACCACTCACTCCTGCTAAAACACAATGTTTAGGTCTCAGTTCAGCAAATTTTGAGAATCCAACCTTGCAATCTGGAGATCTCTCCTTGAACTCGCAGTGCACCTTCTTCAGATTGCTGAGAACCAATCACTTTTGAACATGCTGACGTTTACCATCCTGTGTGAAACTGAACTTTGAACTATCACAATATTATTATGATTACTTCATTATCATTATTACTTAATCAGCTGATTTTTGGTCACATGACTAAACACGTTAGTTCTGTATGCATTGAAGTATTTGAGTTTGATCCATTAAAATTTGAGTCTCTGAGAAGTTTTGTTGACCTACTTACCATTAGACAGCTAAGAGTAGTGAACATTTTGAACGTTTGCACATGGTTCTTCGAGCCGGATCGAGATAGCTGAATTTCGCGATAGGTCTATATTTATATACCGTAGAATCCCGCGAATACGCCCCCCCTCGCGCATAAGCCCTCCTGCATTTTTAGCTCAAGTTCCTGCATAGGTAGTTTTGTCTCGCATATAAGCCCCCCCCCTCCCTGACTGTAAAATAGAGTCCATACGTCAATAAAAACAGTAGCTATAGCTAGCAAACTAGCTATTTGTGTCATAATATGCCTTACTTTGTCGTTTTTCTCAAGTTTTGCCCACCAAACAGCCAGAGAAAGTACAGAGATCGCGCGCCCATGTGGCATTCGGCGGTCGGTAATGGTCGTCATACGGAATGTTAGGATCCCGCGTATAAGCCCCCTCCCCACTTTTGCCCAATCATAGCATGCACAAAGGGGGGGGGCGTAATCGCGGGATTCTACGGTACTAGTTAGTATCTCGTGAGACAAGATGGCGGATGCTCTGGCAAAGAAAAGAATACGAGCAGGCCACAAGGCAAGACGGTTCGCCAGATTACTGAAGTCCTGGGCGGCGAAACTCCTGACCAAGACAGACTGTTGGACGCCGAGATTATTGAACTCATTGATGATGAAACCGGACTAGCTGACGAGATTGAGCAAGCAGATACTTACAAGGAGAGTCTGTACGAATGTGTACTGAAGATCAACCGACTTCTCAACGCCACACCCCCTAAGCCTCCCGACGCCCCGACTACCACACCTGTAGCCCTGCCTACTGATCCTTGGAAAGTGTGAATCGAGTTAAGCTACCCAAGCTACAACTTCGCTCCTTTAACGGTGATCTCACACGGTGGACCGCGTTTTGGGAGTCTTTTGAGTCTGCCGTTCACAGCAATGTCGAACTCTCAGAAGTGGAAAAATTTAACTATCGTAACTCCCTACTCAGTCTACACTAAGACAACCGGAAGTCCATACGTTATACGTGTAATTTAATGTCACGCGCGCGTTTGTACTATACATATGGGGGATAATGATATGCATACCACGCGGTGATCCACAAAAATCTTAACAAAAAACGAAGGGCCATATCTTCTGACAGGGAAGAGCACTGGTCCCATCCAAGGTTACAACAGCTCAAGTAACTCTTTAACTTCAATTTGGTACCAAATACATGGCAACTAACTGCGTGTAACTCACACAGGCGAGTATCAAAGAATGTATATCAATTTGGCTACTGCTACCTTTGAATTGGGGGCAAATCAGTAACTCGTAAGACAGGCTTATAAATGCATGCTGAAGGGAACTGTAAGTATCAGACTTACCTCCTGACAAAGTCAAGAAAAAATTGATGAACATTATGTCCACTTCTAAGTACAATAGAAACTGTAAAAAATCAGTCAATTTGACAAGCCCTAACTTCTAGTCCTTGCTTCTTCGTTTCCATAGATAGACTTAGCTAAACATCAACTCTAGAACTTTCTACAAATCAACTAAGAACGATAAATCTCGGACTAGTTCGGTGCCATACCCGTCCGTTACAGTGAGACAATAATACAAGAAATGGTGGCTGGCACGGACTTTCAATTGGGGGCAAATCAGTAACTCATTTTGGAACCGAATTTCAACCAAAATCTCAAACCATACCATCAGTTCTATGGGAGCTCTCTATAGCAAATCAATAGGAGGTACCGATCCCAAGATATGAGACATAGAAAATGGAAAAAAATTAGTTGTCACTGACCTCTGACATGATCTTGGCTAGTTGACACGCCCCCATTGGGGGCGCGCACTATAGTGCACAGTAATTTACTACGAAATTTACTAATTTTTCCACGTGGTTCACCCGCACTCTGCCCGGGAGATTCCTCAACGGTGATCAAAGAGCTGCTGTGATCTTGTGTGACTTCTCTGTGCCCATTTGTGGTAACCAGTGTTTATTTTGCTACGTCAATTGACCTTGTACTGTACTGTCCCAACCTATAAGCCATACAATTCCTTAGTCCTAGGTAATATCTGCTGTTTTTTGCCCCATTTGGCCTCCCTTTTATCTGCTCCTTAGCTGTCCCCTTTTACCACTCTAGGCCCCCCATTAGATTTTAGCATACCCATAACTTTATCATACTTTGTGTAACATTCTTGTGTCCTAGTTTTAGTCAAGATGGACTACCATTTTGGTCAGCATTCCCCCACTACCAGCCCTTTAGTACTCACCCTGCTAGTTTTTGTGTTCATGCTTAAATGTTATCACTTTCTCTGTGTCTGCTACTGTGTGAGTAACTTGTGTGCTAGTGTTTTAAGAGCAAAATACAAAAAAAATGTGTGTTCTTGTCTTTCTTGTGATTGCTTCTATTCTCCTGTCCACATGTGTAGTGGTGGTGTTCCTGTCAAGTGTGTCTTCTCCCCCTGTACTTGGAGTAATGTCTGTATGGAATGTCTATTGCCTCATAGGATCCCTGTTGACACTGTCGGCTCTGGTTACCCATTGAACTTATTTTTTGGGTGATGAATTGTGTGTCTTATATTAGTGGTGGTGTGTATGCCCTCTTGCATTACTATAAAACGGAAGTTCCCTATGTATTTCTTGCATACCAAAAACAGTTCAATTTCAGGTGTCACATAGCTTCATGTATATGTATTTTGATGGGAGTGCTCAGTTCTTGTGGTATTGGATTACCCCTTGTGTTAGCTTTGACAAGTAGCAGGAGATCTTGCTTGTACTTCTTAGTAATGAAGTATGCTTTCACAATCCCATATATTTCCATGCCTCTTAAGGAACAGCCTACGAAACAAATGCACATGACAAATGACTGCGATCCAGGAATAAGTAAAACGCGTACCACATTAAAGCGCAAACGGAATGTTGGTAAAGAGAATGCATGCCAAGGTGAAAATATTCCTCCCCCCAAACGAGGTCGTAAATTTAAGAGCATGGATGATGAGCATAGGTGTGGATCATGTACAGTATGGCTGCAAACAGGTAGCAATGAAAAATTATTGAAATATCATAACATGAACAAGGGCAAGGTGCGTCATCCAGGTGACAAATCGGTTGAATTCAGTATGTTTCTTAGTTGTAATGGTGCCCATGACATAAACCTTAGAAGTGACAGCTGCATGTGTGATGCATGTTACAGAGATTGCTTGAGAGGAGAGGGTAAGCCAAGATGGGTTGGGTTGTCAAAATATTTAATTTGTAAGCACTGCTTTCTTTGCTGCCTTGGTGATAGTTGCTCTTGTGAATGTATTACAGAATGGGGTCCTACACAGCATTTAGATGATAGTGAACTCCAGTTATGGCTTAATTATTTTCAACGTCCCAGTGATACTGTTAAAGTCAATGAGAATAAGGAATATCATATTTGCAAAGCTGATAAGGCTTATATGCATAAAGTAATTACCAATAGAGCATGTACAATATGTGAGGGGAATTCATCTCCTAAATGGGTTCTTGGGAAGACTCTACTTGATGAGTTGGGGCCGCTTAAGGAGGATAGTGAGGTAACACCAAATGATTGGATTTGTGAGGGATGTTTCAACTCAGTAATATACCCAGACAAAGGTAGTCATCAAATTCATAAATTTGCTAATGCTAGAGAAGGAGTGTTGGAGTATATTCTGAATGTATTAGAGGAAGATGGAGCCTGTTTGGCAAAGTGTGCAATGAATAAATACAAAGAGTTAATTAACACCAAATATGACGTGCATGAAGTAGCAGAGTGTGAGTACACAAATTACAAAAAATTATTGAAAATTATTATTGAGGCAAAGGGTTATATGTGCTACTGTCCATCTAAGAAATCTGGCATTATGTACTATAATCCATCGATGGTTAGTGATGAAGTGTATTAAGCTAGCGTACAAATTACTACATAAAATTGACAATAAAAGTGCAGCATTATCAGATACAGAGCATATAAGAAATATGGTTAAACGACAGGCCTCCTTATTTCCTGAGAGTAGCAAATTTGACTACAGAACACTTTTTGAAGAGGGCAAAGAATGCTCATTGGATAAGTATTTTGATACAGAACTACTAAATATAGTTGATTTGGTAACTACTTCAGATAGCAATATTCATACAAAAAAAACTAGTCCATCCCACATACACAACCGGAAGTTAAAATGCATGATGATATGTGCTATAATGGCTAATAACATGGACCCGAGAAAGTGCTTTCTGCAGACACTTATTGGATTAGCATGCTATGCTCAAGGTCTTAGAGACAAAGGCATGAAATTATTGAATTCTTTTGGGATTACCAGCAGTATATTCCATATCAGACAACACGGCAGCTTTTGGGCGAAGGTAAGAAAGGTCATAAAGGAATTAAATCCCCTTGCTTTTTGGCGGGCTACATTTGATAACCTTGATTTTAGAATTCGGTTTGCCAAGAAGCTTTCTACTGGAGGACATTTAAAACGAATGCTACATCTACTGACATCACAGGTTAGTTTCAGGCGTACATCAATAGAACAATTCAATGACAAAAAACAAAAATTAAATGCAGCTGATCTTACAGAAAATCATTTTAAATTAAGTCATGAAAATTCAGAATGGTTAAAATTTTGTAATTCAACCTATAGGGCCACTGAGACTAGCGAAGAAAATGACAAACCTCTGCTTAGCAAACTAGAAAAATTCATGTCTCACTGGACACCAGAGGGATCAGATAAGGTGGTGTACGCAACAGTTAATGAAGCGCATTCAGGGTCTGCAGATGATGTGAGTAGTTACCTATTTGAATTAAGGAAAGATTTGCATATAGGGGAAGATGTAACTTGTACTTCTTATAAGTCATTTATTTCTAACCTGTAGGTATAATAATTTATTTTTGTGTCATATTTTATTCTGGGTACGCACTTGTATTAGTTCTAAACTATTGTGTATCCTATGCTAAGTTTGCATAAAGTATTATACGCAAAAAAAAAAAAAAAAAAAAAAAAAATACGTTCTTATGGGTGGTGACCAACAAACATATGTTATCATGAAAAATTTGAAAAATAAATATCCAGACCAGTATGACTGGCTGTATCCTGTACCAGGTGACTGGCATATTATGAAAACCGCTGCTGAGGTACTTAAGATGGTACTGAATGATGGAGGTTTTAAGGTATTTGCAGCTAAATGTGGCCATAAGGGAGACATCACTCAGTGGCAAGATATTCATAATATATTACTGGCAACCTACGAGGCTTTAATTAAATCAGCAGTGGAAGAATATAGGACTGTGGATAAAGATAAAAATAATGAGTGGATAAATAAACTAAACTCTTCTAATAGTGATCAGGTGTGCCATTTTTGGTCTCAAATGCTGACATATCTCCATGCATATGTAGGATTCTATTTTGCTATCCGATCTGGCAATTGGCTTTTGCGTAACTCATGCCTCAAGATACTAACGGAACTTTTTTTTTCATACAGTAGGGATAAATATGAAGTATTAAGTATCAGCGCTTTAGCTGATAGTTTACATACCCCAAGCAGATACTGGAGAATTTTAAGAATGGTCAATGGACAGTTAGTTACAAAGGTAGGCCCTATCATAGTTTAGCCCTAGATGAAGCTCAGGAATGCATTGTTAACAGAAAATTAAAACAAATAACTACTCGACCATCCCACTTTAGAATGGTAGAGATGGCAGATTTTATGGCATACCTTGATACAGTCGTTACTGGGCTGGATTCACACGTTTTTAAGTTACAAAAGCGTAAGGTAATTAACAAAAAGCAGAACTGTACAAGAACAAATTTAATTTTTGACATACTTGCCAACAAACATATCTTCAAAATATCTGAGAAACGGGCACTGTGCAACATTTTTGTTGATAATCCTCCACCATTGGCAGCTGCAAATATTCAGGATTTACTTAGTATTAGGCAAAAAGGTGAGGAGCGCATGTTTTCTTACATACGACAATACACATTGATTCCACCGACAGAATTAAAACAGAAACGACGGTGACAAAAACTTAAAACTTTTAGTAAAGGTAGGGACTCTGCTAAGAAGATGAATACTAAATTAAATCAAGCTACTCTACTCTTAAGTAGTCACTGGCGTAAGAACCAGGGGGGCTGGGGGGGCAATTGCCCCCCCAGTCATAAGATTGGGGGGGCAGAGCCCCTCTGATTTTTAGACTGCTGTACAAGCCAGGGGGTGGGGCTCACCCTCTGAGGTTTGCACTTTTCTTTTTCATCTGTTGCCACAATCAGGGTTGAGTTATTCATGATCGTGGTGTATCTTAGCCCCACGGTGTGTAGATATCAATAATTGTCACATGTGAACACAGATCAGTAGTCACTACTGATCTGTGTTCACATGTGACAAGCTAAGAGTCCAGAATGTCCTCGAAAATGCACTAGAAAAGCTCTCAGAAGGTCTAAAACTCCAAAATTTTCCTGGGGGAGCATGCCCCTTAGACCCCCCTAGCTTTCGCGCGCTACACGCGCGTAAAGCGAGTCTTCACCTGCTTACTTTCAGCCCCCCTGCTCAAAAACATCTTCCTACACCACTGGTAGTGCATATAAAAGCCTATTAAATCCTTCTAAAGGATATAAACCTTTCCCCTGCCACTGGCTATATGCAATCCCACTGGCCAGATGCGGACTTGCAATAAAAGCGTGTTTAAGGAGGCAATTGAAAATGCTTTTCCAAATTCACAGACATTTACACCCAGCTGCCCTATTTTGCAATCACCACATGAGCTCATAGTGGATTTTTTATATATGCTTCACCAACCGCCACCACCTCATATTACAACCTTTTCATCATATGCAAAATATTTATGGGACAGAATAGTGATCAAGCTTGGAACACAAAGAGGAGCTAATGTGATTAGGATAATAGTAGATAAACCACAATATCTACCTAAGCCTAGGGATTTATTGCATGAGAAGAGAACAGGTAACACTGGAAAATTAAATGTAGATGAATGTAAAATTAGTGCCAATGAAGCAATTCCACAATGCAGTAAATACCAGCAGATGTTGGCAAATCAAAAGTTGAAAAAAGAATTTATATCATATTTAATGAAACAATTTATAAAGCTTGGTGAGGATAGCAATCTCTCGGCAAACATAATCCTTGATTATGAGGATATAGAATGTCCCTGTGCCATATATGAAGGAACCAAGATACAGTTAGAAATGTTAAAAAATAACAATGGTGAAGCAGATTATAATGTATGGTACCATTGCATGTCTTCAACTTCTTCTAACATAGTGATATTAGGCAGTGATACCGATATATGGGTATATGGGATGAGCTTCATTGGTTGCGGGTGGTTAGGAAACAAAACGGTGTATGTAGAAAGGGCAATAGGCTCCGACTATGTTTGCTTGAATGCTCTATCAGAAACTGTCATGAACCATCCCAAGTTAAAGAAAATTCCTTTTCCCTTATTAAGTTTGGCCACTGTGTATATGCTGACAGGTGGGGATTATATAAGTAGTTTTTTTAGGACTTCAAAACAGACCTTCTTACATATTTTTATTGAGAATATTGAGCACATATGTGATGGTGGTACATTTGTAGAAACACAATCAGTAATGTTTATGGGAATAGAGGGGTATATACTACATAAAATCAATTTAGATGCATGGATTAAACTAGTATGTTCAGTGTACTTAATGAAGCATAAAACTTTGTTTAACAGTGAGCCTATAGGTTCCTTGTATGCATCACTGATGTCCACTCCTCTAGCGGATGACAAAGTACAATTGTTAAAATGGTTGGCATATGATAAAGTAGTTCCCTTTACTAAACTTTCTGATTGGCATGACTTTACTAGAAGAATCCCCGTCAAAAAGTTACTGTTTTCGATCGCGGGACTAAACGCCATACTCGCCGTGTTCACATTCGAACGCGATTTCCTGCGAGAAATTGGCTGTTGACGTTTATTGGCGGGATTTGAAACGAAGTAGAACGAATGTGATCGTTGTTTATCGAACGAACCCGATCTAGAACAGGAGTTGGCTCTAGCTACGTCAAACTCCTGACATGAATCATTGAAGAGCTCGACGATCGCGACGTGCGAGGACCACGGCACGTTGTCAACGTCTAGCTTCGTCAAATTTCTGACAAGAATCATTGAAGAGCTCGGCGACGTGCGAGGACCGTGACGGTACGGTATCGCGACGTCTAGTTTCATCAAATTTCTGACATGAATCATTGAAGAGCTAGCGATCGGTGACGTGCGAGGACCACGGTACGGTGTCGACGTCCAGTCAATGGCAAAAAGTGGGCAGCCTCAGGTACGTATCTTCGTGAGGTGCGCTCGCGAGACCTCTATGCGCTGCAAAGAAAGGTTGGTCCGGCCAGCCCCTATCATTGTACATTTAGAACAAACCGTAAATATACCAACACTCAAGTCATTATAAATACGCGACCGCCAAAATTTATTGTACCTACTGCCTAATAACCACGCGCGCAAAATTTTTAGTGCGGGGTATTCAAAACAGGAAATACCTTGCAGTTTGGTATAGCTCAGCAGCACGTGCTTGTAAATACACAAGTATAAAAAATTTGAACAAAATTGAAGGATGAAGTAGGGATGGCAGGATCAAAAAGTACACAAACAAGATTTGTAAGGAATAATTGCATCTACTATACATCCCTACGCTTGCTTTCTTTATTATTACGCACCTATTAATGTCAATATACTTGTCGAGTGAAGTATGTGGAAGACATTCAGGTTATTCCTAGTTGTCACGATGGTGGGATGGTCAGTTTGATTCAATCACATGCATTATTGTTGGTTATTTTTGCATCCCTCAACTTGAAAGCAAGCGTAGGGATGTATAGTAGATGCAATTATCCCTTACAAATCTTGTTTGTGTACTTTTTGATCCTGCCATCCCTACTTCATCCTTCAATTTTGTTCAATTTTTTTATACTTGTTCCTGTTCTTTTTTTATTGCACATAGTGCATTTTATCAATGCCATCTTACATGGCTTGCTCACAACTTCTGTCCAGTGTAATTAAGTGGACGATGGGAGGTGCCAAAGTTTTCACGGTAGCCACGCCTCTCGTTAACTTGCGTTCATATGCCCACGTGATGAAGCAGGCTGATAAACTGGGAAGGCTGTTTTAGGCGGCCCAAGTAGTGATGAGACTCTTCCGTTTAGGGAGAAAATCAATTTCTAAATTTTATTGTTAGCAGCAGCTACTCGGCATAATTCTATGATCTGTACGTTACCGCTCCTTGAGCCTTGCGCCTTCGTATGCCTACTAGTAATATCTCAGATGATCGTTCCAGCGGAGCATTAGCGCTAGCGAGTAGCTCGCCTATGCCTAGCGCCTTACCGCTCCCCGAGCCTTGCGCCTTCTTATCCATGATCGATCCAGCGAGCTGCTGCACGCGCTAGAGAGCTACTTAGCTAGCTTGCCTCGGCCTAGCGCCTCGGCTCGAGCGCGCTAGCGCCTGGGGCGCGGCGCTGTCACATGACTTCACCATGGCAACACATTCATATTCCGAGCATGCGCATTATATCATAAAAATGGCGTATCAGACACACCCAATTATCAATGCGCCGTACACACCCACTATTACGTAACTGTCGAGATAATGCCAAACTTGCGTGCCACTGCACTGCGCGCTACAAAATGGAGTGGATTTATACTCGAACTAAGATGAGTGATTAAGGCAGTCTTGAGCTAGCCCTGATAATGAAAAAGAAAGAAAGAAAGAAAGAAAGAAAGAAAGAATGACAAATGGCCATTTTTTTGAACATCTGGTTCTGGCATATACAATTGATTTGATGAATGATCTTGGTCTTGTTAGATAGATAATTTGCTGGAGATTCTGATTTTCATACTTAGAAACTTCACAAAATTACCTATTTTGAGATATTTGGATATTTGTAATGTATTACATATATGGCATATCCGGGCCATCCCTACTTATAGAGTCTACCGACTCTATGATAGTAATTATTACTATTCATAACATTGTACATGTACTATAGTAATATATGTGCACGCACCTGCTGCACGATAGCGAGACTAGCCCGGCCATTAGATGACTACCAAAGGTATGACCAGGTGCAACCCACACTTTTACTGCTGATGTGAATGCGTTAGCCATATAATTATGGGAATTTTGCTGTAATGCTATGAAGTAGAGTAGCACCCATGAGCCCGAGTGCAGCACTACCGTGTCCATCAATAAATCACAAATACCCATGCACTTTTGCCCATACCCGTAGTGTATTTTTGACTACCAGTAGGTGCGAGTACAGGAGTGCATTCCTACGATTCATACCTTTTAATTGGATAAATGTTCACACCTCAAGTCGTCCATATGCTGCACGTGATTAACTGCTAGCTGGTATAGAATGATACAGAACAGCACAACTTTATAGATATGTTATACAATCTCACAACAACAACAAAATAATAATAAAAAATAATAAGTGCACGATTAGTCATAAAGTAACCTATTTGGAAATGAAACAACATACTCACACTTAGATAAATCATCATCGATAGAAATAAAAACACATTTACAAATGAGATTTGCTGCTGGGATACACACTAGTCTCCCACTACCATGTACTATTGGGACAATCTTTGATACAGAAAGGGTATCTAGACTACTGTGAGAAATATTGAAATGCTCCTGGCAAGATACTGCCTGTACTTCAAGCTTCAAAACTAGAGCAAAAATCTTACCGGAAACAGATACAAAAAATTCTATTTGGCCAAACTGAATACAACTCCCAGCATCCTTAAACCATACAGTATAACTATTTCTTGATTTTACTCTCCTGTAGTTCCTTGAGTAGTATAGTACATTATCTTGAACTGTACGATAAGCTACATTACATAGGGTTTCCTCCAGAAGTACATCAATATTCAATGACGAAAGCTGCTGATTCAGTAGTGACATCTCACTAGCTGATAGTTGCTTGGCAATTTCACCCCTTAAAGCAGTTTGTACGCACTTTCTGTAAAAATATAATATGGACATGTATGTACAATCAACCGATGTCAAAATGCTGTATTTACAGTACTGAAGTTGAGTACAGTGGAACCCCACTTAACAGACACCTGCGATATACAATGTAACAGACAATTTTGAATGTCCGGATTGTATTTCCATAGACTTCAAACCCCTTCAACAGCGGACATCCCACTATTCTGTATAATGGACACTTATTTTGGTCCCATTCAGCCTGCACAATAGTGAACAACCTCACATAACTGACAGTTAGGTCACACCCACCATTACAATTGGTTGGTTTCAGTGACCAGTAAGCCTAAATATGTCTCAAATTCTTGCTTAGGAGCTATCATCAATACGATCTTTTTTGTCGTCCACAGTAGTGCTTTATCATAGCTGGACGCGATTGTGGGAGGGGCGTGGTCAATCACTAACACCTGAGCTAAGGACACCTCGCTACAGCGGATAAAATCTTTGGTCCCAATGGTGTCCGCTTTAGAGGGGTTCCACTGTATCTGTAATATACTGTATGTGTATATCCTATGGTAGGCTACTAGTGCCGGGTACTTGAAAGCATGCAAAGTTTTAGTATCATTATCAGTGCTGTTTTATCCAATTACACACGAAAAAAATTGGGGGGGGGGGGGGGGGTGGGGGCTGGGGACATAAATTTATTTGGGCACACAGAATGGATCAAAACTACACATTCGATGGCAGGAATCATGCTTTTATTTACACTGTCCACCACATTGTGGTCAGCCAAACCACATTTCCATAGTATAATATTTTTGTCACATAGAAAATAGTCCAACAATGAAACACTTACATATTATTCTATTTGAGCAAGCCACAATGATCAAAATTAATGCTCCATATAACTAACAATAGACACATGCATAGAGATACATTTAGCTAATGGCTGTATTACAAATATAAAATAAATGGGAAAGCATTATTTCGAATTAGGATGTTGGTAAACACTTGTAAATACCGTACCCTCGCGAAAGAGGGCCCACTACGGAATGTCAGCCCACCCCCCACTTTTGGCTCAATTTCCTGCTAAGGTCTAGTATTTACTCGAATATGCACCCATGTGTAGCTGCACTTGAAAACGCAGCTCAAATGGCTGGTTTATGAGGACTGAACTCTGAATAGTCTATGTAAGATCGATAGATAACGTGCTAAGCAGCCGTAAAACTAAGCCTAGCTAGCTTTATGCCACGTTTCAGCACAAATAAACGATCGTATACGGCTAGCGATCGTACCCACACCCACTTAACACGGCTGCACTCACTGACTCACAGTAAGTATGTATTGTGGCCACCCTTGCTTTGGATTGGTAACCATGCTTGAGTAAGGCTGAAATCAATAGTTGCCGCTGCTACTATTCAAATTATGAAACTATCGTGGGTAACTTACCTGGGTGCTCTTTCGCGTATAAACGTGCTACTGATACCTCGAATATCAGCCCATCCCCCAATCTTGGCCGAATGCAAGGTGCATCGCCCATGGGCCTTCTTTCGCGAGGGTACAGTAAATTAAAATGCCAGATACATGTACATGTATTCACCTTTGCTTGCCTCTCATTTTGTTTAGTGATGCCTGCACTCTGTCATTTGAGTGTCTCAATGAAATTATAGAGGGCAAAACTTGCAATAGTGTATGGTTGAAAGCCAGCTAACAATAATAAACATACTACTAAATAATGTAAATATAATTATTATTCTGCATGCACACAATAGCACCATGGAGTCAGAATTAAAAAGTACACATGCTTATTAACAGCATCATTATCTGTAGTAGGTGCCTATTTTCTTACCATTTAGAATGGTAAACACATGTGCTTAATAATCAGACTCTGTGGTATTACAAATAAAATGTTCAGGAGACACACACACACACACACACACACACAAATTTAATGTGAGGTAGTACGTAGAGGTGCACAGCTATTCAGAGAGGCACATGTACATGGGTACATCCCCAATAACCTACATTTTTGAAATTAATGTTGATTGATATTTCACATATGTACATGCATAGTACAGTGGAACCCCTCTACAAGGACACCCGTACCTCCTTTAATCAAAATACTAAGCATGGTCCCCACTACACAGAGAATCACTGATTTAATTGCATTTACATAATTATATTATTATAATACACTAGTGCTTCAAGACCCATGTAATCTACTTCTAATCCAGTCAATATGTGAGGAATGGGCCCAGACAAGAAAGTACAAGTGCATGTATGTGTATTAATTATGAGATACCGTTGAGCTTGTATTTTTGCTTCCATGAAAGAGTTTCTTTATGCTATGATTCTGGCTCTCAAAGTGGAAACAAGAGTACACCCACACTGGCCCCCAGTTCCTCACGCATGGCACGACATGGCTCAGTAGATGCAACTTCATGCTAGCACTAGTGGGACCTGCACATGTGCGTGTGGTCATCGTTGAATGGGTTATGGTTAGTCATCTGTCCAAACACCAGTATCAATTTCGTGAAAAGCCATATTTTTAGCCGGCAGAATTAAATTTCGTCTTTTAAATGTTTGTGATAGCTACCCGAACAGACAAGCAGCACTACACAGCTATTCTGATTGTGCATGCCTCCTCCACTTACTTCAGCATTGAGGCAAGAAGTGAGGAGGCAACCAGCTGCTGCTCCATTAATGTAGCTACTCGAGCTTTCTCCTCAGGTGTAGCATGGCAATACAAATACAAATATTCACAGAACAACACACATAACCCTTGCACATGCCTGCCGAGGATTAATTAGTAGCATCTGAAACACCCATAATATTACAAATGTATGCACTCAAGGTACAACCAAGTACTATTACCGTATATGCTGGTATAGAGAGAGTAAAACCGATGAAAGCATCTTTCTGCACAAAGCAAGTTGTCGTCAGAAATGGCGTCAGACAATACTATATGGATTCCTGCAACTAAGTAGCAATAATGGTCAAGTTGTGAAGGTGGTAAAATTCCCTTTAACACAGGGAGTGAGAAATACAGCAGCCACTCCCTCAACTGTGCACCTACAATGTGGTGTATGCAGATAGGTCGACACATGGAAACTTTATAATGAAAACGGTATGTAGAAAGTTAGTACACTTGATCTGAGTATACTTTACACAGATCTCCACGACTATATGGTAGAAGCTTCAGATTTGCAGGAGAAAGTGTGAATGGTTGTAATTGCTAATGGTGACGTTAAATCAGTTGTCAGTATGTTATGTACCATCATGGTTCACACAATATAGAATGACTCACACACACTCTTTTCTCAAAATTCAGCACAATAAACACATCACTTTTGAGATCCTTAAATATATACCTTTCCAACGATTATAGTCTGTTAGACTTTTGGGGGGCCTTGAGATAATATCTGGAACTTGAATGCTTAAGAGTCTCTTGTCACACTGTTTGAGCTATATACAACAGCAAGGGGATTAGTGTCATATATTATAGCAAAATATGAATGATTTACCTTCGAATAAATACTGAAGGGAGAACTACGATATTTTTTGTCAAACCAGAACTTTAGGAGATCGCTAACAATGCCAAGAAAGAACACATGAAGACTGTCAATTGCAACCCCTTTGACGATATCAAAGGGTGAGTGTAAAAGCAAAACTGATGCCCCTTTAATGCCTTTAACCTACATAAATGCATAATCACATTACTCAGATGCATCACTATAACTTAAAAATGGCAAAAATCATGCCACACAATAACATGTACATGCCAATTTTCTCGCTATTATGGTGTAATCATTATGCTTACTACACTGTTGCCATGAGTGGCTTCCTGAGCATTGCTTATCACTGACTGGTGTGTTCTTGATGGACTTCTAGTAGTGACACATGGCCAATCTCTTGCAGTGGGGCATCCACGTCTAGGCACTCCTTTATCTTCACACGCATGACAGCCATACGCCCCATTATACTGTTTCATATTAAGCAGTTTAGCTTGTGCTGGAAGATCCACACAAACTAGTAGCAAGACCGCATGTGCACTCATTCCACCTTCAGGGGTATTGACTTCTATTCCTAATGGATGATATGCAGAAAACACAATAATACGACACCTAAACATATACACATGCATATACACATACACAATACATGTACATGTACATGTACACACATTCATGAATCTGTCTAACAACTATAGGTAATTTGTCAGCTATGAGAAAGGGTGTTATCACAAAGCAGGCTAGAGTATATAAGGTGTATATACAACCTTACCTTCATTGTATAGTTGATTAAGAGATGAGGCTAGAGGATATAAAAATGTAGTCATGGTTGGCTTCGCCAAATCATACCACAAACCACCGAGTAACATATTTTGTTTGGAGTACCTGTAGATTCCATCAAAGAATACACAAAATTATCGTGCTATCAGGAGCGCATAATGAGAGAGGGAAGGGGAGGGGGGAAGGAGTGCGAAGTGCCTACACATTTAATTAAAAATTCAGAATTTACCCATGCTGCACGTGTTACTAAAAATAGGCAAACCACAAGATATCTAGCCAAGAAAATGGCAGTTTGTGCCGCTCATAATCCACCTCTCAGACGTGACAAGGCTGTTTTACTAGCTACTGGAGTGACTGTTCAGAAATCAGTCTTCTGTGAACGCGTTTTGAACAGCAAGCGGCTGTGACCATGGATCCGATCTACTTGTAGTAGTTTCGAGTCCTTTGACAATCTCTTACAGAATTGTGAGCAAGGCTTCACCATAATAATAGCTACTACTACTTTTGTTTGGCTGGCTTGTGGTAAGCTACGTACCTTGAGGTTTTGCCTATTTTTAGTAACACGTGCAGCATGGTTAAGTTTTGAATTTTTAATTAAATGCGTAGGTGCTTCGTGCTCCTCCCCCTCCCCTCTCTCATTATATGCGTTCCTGGTGCTATATACGGAATTATATTTATTCATTCATTAACAACTGCCAGTGGGTGTTAAAATTAATGTTATGGTATAATTAATAGCAGCTACTAGAGAGGTTAGACATTATGCCACCACTAGCAAACATTTTGTTGTTGTTATAAGATTATGGTAAAATTATGATTAATTTGAAGGGATATAGGGCATTTATTTGTCCTGAGCTGTGGTAAGTACTCCATAGTAACTGCAAATGCTACACAACAAATGTTTCTCACTTTTAAACCTTACTGACCTTTGAGTTGGTGGTAATTCATTAATCTGGAGCCAAACTGGCCAAAGAGAGCACTTTGACGACTTGTAGATTTCAACCCCATCAGTATTTAGAGTCAATGATACATTTGCTTTATTGTGTGCAGATAGAAATCCACATTCTACATACGTGCGATACTCGCCACCATCATATATGTCACGAATAATGTCATCTGTTGGACTGTCAAATCTTTTTTGTACCTGTGCCCATAAAAACGGATCTGCAAAAAGTAATATTAGCTCGTGGCTAAAACTCAATACTGACTGGTCTTTTGTTACAGTAAACTAACTAGCATAGTTCTACGAGAAAAAGATAGCTCCCTCTCTCTCTCCCTCTTCCCAGGTGTACACTAGAATTTCCACCCTCTACGAGAATATCCTGTATCAATCCCTAAGAATCGTTGATTGCTATCATATTACAGATGATTCCCTCATACAATGAGCCCATGGCAAAATTATTGCAGCAATACACACACACCTAAATTCCAGACATGAAAATGAGATGCGAAGCCTCGTAATGAGGCAATTGGCAATTAAATTTCTATTAACCATTATCTGCCACACAAATCTCCAGATCTTCCTTTCCACATGCTTGGTACAATATTATATCCAGTTCCATGGTAATTCGTAGTCTTGTGACCCAGCCCCCTAAAACGCATGAAAAAAGGGGTCTGGTAACATTGTGTAACAACAAGTTGTCGCAGTGGAATTCAATAATTGCCTACGTAGACACGTTGGAATGTAATTAACGTTCATGTTAAATTTGCGTAGGAGACTATTGATGGCATTATCCACTCTTTTCGTCATGGAGTGGTAACAATGCAAAGCAAAGTGACTTCCCATAGCCAGTAGGTAAGCTAACCAACACTTCTTTACCTCCAATGAAAGCTTGAAGCTTAAAATCGAACAAACAAGAGCTAGAAAAGGCTTGTTTGTTTACTGAAGCCAACATATGGTGCAATATCGCTGGAGAGGTGATCGCTGGACTGATTCGATGTCTTCTGCCCGCTCGAAATCACCATATAGAGCCCTTCTGAACACAAGCGGCATTTTTCGTAAAATTTATTGTCACGATAAATTGTGCGCTTTGCACGTTAATTACAAACGGAGCAATCCGATTGATCGTGCCACATTCCAGACATAGGGACAATTCGTTGTACACAATGTTACCAGACCCCCTTTTTGCATACGGTTTAGGGGGCTGGGTCACGAGATTAGGTAATTTGAGGGTCTGGACATGACATTATACACCCAACATGTCAGGGAGGGAGGGGGGATGGGAATCGTACACTTTTAAAAATTATGGGAAAAGTGGATGTGGGGGTACTTACCTTCTAGCTTCTTCTTTAATTGAGGCTGAATCGGAACATAGAGAAATTTATTCACTTGATCTCCTCCGCACCCATTGGGACAAACAGTCGGTTCAAGATCTCCTTCCAGTAGCCTGTGACATTTTGCACAATAACTGTACAACTGAGAGCCGAGATCATTGAAATTGGTTTCAAAGAACTTTCTGAGCTTGTATAATGAAGTTGCAGACTTTGCATCTTTTGGTAGGTGAGTGTCTACGAGTGAAATAAGCTCCGAAAATGCCGTTTGTGTAATACAGTGCCTCAGGGAATACTGATACAGCAACAGGTAACTATCAAGAATGGTTAAATCTGCACCTTCATACAGTGGGGTGTGAAATTCTTTTAATTTGGAAAGTTTGCTAGCTGGTCTGTCACATTCGGAATCAGAGCTCCCGGATTCGGTACTCCACGTACTGCCACTCAGTACTGAGTCGTCTGAAGATTCCTCGCTATCGCTGCTCAAACCACTTGTGCTGTCATCTGTACCGCCCGCCGGGCTCACATCCGTGTCGCTGAAATCAGCTGTAGACTCGCCCTCGCTCGCGCTATCGTCGGAATCAGCGAAAAACTGACTACCTTCACTTTCGTTGGAATCGACAGAAGACTCGCTTTCACCATCGGACAATTCACGTTCGTCCTCGCTAGAGTCCGAGTGAGAATCACCGAATGTCACATCAGCCATGAGGTCTGTGCTACTTATGCACCTATCAATGTAATGCCCCACTACCCCCCTTACGGGCAGCACACGGGTCATATCCGGGGGATTGACGAGAAATCTGCGCCCCATGGCTCATTACGCGTGCTACGTGGCCACGCCCACATGACTGACCACGCCCACAATATATTGCGAGCGCGCGAGCTACCCAGGAGCAAGCTGCAGCTGCCACGTGGCTCTCTAGCTCTTGGAAAATGGCGACTGAGAAAGAAGTACTTGTGAGGCTAGGGGTTCACTGTCGTATAGTTCGTTTCGCCGACAATAGCAAAGAAGAGCTCTATTCTAATATTCGTTCTACATTTTCTGACGTGTCTCAAATTGGAGCACCCGATACCAAGCTCCTGATTCAAATCAAAGATGAACGGTGGTCCGGCGAGTTTATCGACATAAAAGAAGATAAAAGTATTCCTGATCACAGTGTGTTGAACGTTATTGTGCTTTCTCAAGCTGAACAGGTAGGTTTTTAAAACGGTTTTGGATATCTGAGTCTGATTTAAATTATTCCCTTTTTTTGTGATTCAGGCCCGAAGTCCTGCTGTTCCTGTGTCTCAAGGTCCAGTTCATGAAAAGGTGAGTAGTATACATTAACTAGATAAAATTTAATATGTGTTGATGATGGTGATGTATCTCACGTGTAGGCACAGAGTAGCGTACAGACGATATCTGGGAATGGCACAAGCTCAGATGCTGCTGAACAGGTGTGTATATACAGTGTATATTGAATGTGTGCCTATTTAATACTACAAACTGAATTTGTGGCATGCAGCGGCAGCTCTTATTTGCTGTTACAAGTGGCGGCCAAGTGTCCCTCGCCAATCCACCAGCATCGGTATGTTAGCTGTATCCAGCTTTGCATCACTCAGTCTATCCACAAACCTCATCATGTGTGCATGCAGTTACACATAATAATATTATTAGTGTCACGTCACTGTGTAAACACTTAACATAATTATCCAAGGTGGTATGCATGTACTGTGTGTATGTGTATAGTATAGTACATAGTGTAGTGCCTTGTGTGTGTATGTGTGTGTTGCTAATTTGGATGCTTATTCTCATATATGCGTGTAGGTTGTTGCAGAATCCAACACACCTGGTGAAGAGTACATCAGAAGCAAGGCCAGAATCTACGGACGTGACCCAACTAAGAAAGTTACTCCCTATCAGGAGAAAATCAATGAAGCAGCATTGCAAATTGCGCTTAATGATCCCAACCTACTCCTTTCGAGACAAAATTTGTTAGATCTTGCCCAAGCAAAGGTCAATAAGCAGTATGACTTTAAGAAAGGAAAAAGCCGCTCAAAACGGTATCAGAGCACTGCTACAGCACCTAAGAGAGTCAAAACCACTGAAAGCATGAGGGCAAAGCATATTAGTGATCTAGAAGAAGACCTAAAAGACCTCAATAACCAACTGAAATATAAAGATAAGAGGAGAGAACAAGCTACAATGTCCAGAAATTATAAGCTTTGCGATGAACTGACTGAAGATATGAGCACTATAAAGAAGAAAAGGAGAGAGTGTGAGCAAGAATTGCAGTTATGGAAACGAAAGCAGCAGCAAGCCAGCTGGTACAAGCATAGCTCGAAGAGAAAAGGATCAAGGTCTTATTCTAGCAAGTCGGACGATTCTCAATCCAGTCTGACATTTAATTCTACTAGCCCTGAACAGCCTTCAAGCCCATGTAGTCTGCGTAGTAGGTCCTCATCATTGTCAAGTTTGCTGGGAGACAATGCCTTGGCATCAGCTGCTATGGAAGTCGTTGATCTGACTGAGCCTCAACCACAAGCCTCAGTTGATGTCATGCATACTGATTGTATGGAAAGTGTATCTTTGGAAATTGGCCCAACTACAAAATCAGTCACTTCATTATCTCAGCACTCCTCCGCTTCACAGTACTCCTCTGCAACTTCACAGCCTCCCATGGTATCACAGCCCTCCTCTGTAGCTTCACAGCTCTCCACGGCATCACAGCCCTCCTCCGCAGCGTTACAGCTCTCCACGGCATCACAGCACTCCTCCGCTTCACAGACCTCCATGGCATCACAGCACTCCTCTTCACAGCCCTCCTCCGCAGCGTCACAGCTCTCCACGGCATCACAGCCCTCCTCCACAGCTTCACAGCTCTCCACGGCATCACAGCACTCCTCTGCAGCTTCACAGACCTCCATGGCATCACAGCACTCCTCTTCACAGCTCTCCATGGCTTCACAGCCCTCCTCCTCCGCTTCACAGCTCTCCACGGCATCACAGCCCTCCTCCGCAGCTTCACAGCTCTCCACGGCATCACAGCACTCCACGGCATCACAGCACTCCTCTTCACAGCCCTCCTCCACAGCTTCACAGCTCTCCACTGCATCACAGCACTCCTCTGCAGCTTCACAGACCTCCATGGCATCACAGCACTCCTCTGCATCTTCACAGTCCTCGCCTTTTTAGTGGAGCCTCCCCAGTTAAATCTTGAACTGGGGGGCGTAGTAATGAACTTATTGACCTTTATGTTCAGCAAAGTAAAAAACAGCTGTGTGATAATAGTGCACAAAAAGTATCTGATGCTGTCCATGTCTCTTTAGTTGAGCATTTATCACTTTCCGAGTACGTCATAGCACGCCGAGCATTCTGTGACTTGATGCATAGGACTCCTTGCATAACCTGTCAGCGAATGTTAATGGTTGCTCAAATTGTGTTAAGTGATGGATACTGTTGTCTTCGTAGGGCATATAGCATCGTGTCCCCAGACACGGAGTACAATCCCTTTAATGCGAGAAGGAAACTGCTTCAAATGCCACTTGTTTCTGCTTGTTCGGTGACCCATCCAAGGGTAGGTCCTTCACAATTTTGATTGAGCATTCTCATGGAGTTGATTATTCTCGGATGTGCTCAGTAATCAATGGAATGGCTGGTGTGTGCAGTGTGAATAATTCTCCAGCATTAGAGAAGGAGTGTGTGAAAATGCTACTTGGTCTGGCTCAATCTGATCGAGAACGCGAGTGCATACGGTACGCCATCTTCAAGGCGTCGGGAATGACTGCAACCAGAGTTCGTCACCAATATGGATTTGATCGAATGATTGAACGCTCCTCACGTGTAGAGGAGGCCATGATTGAAGCCCAGCAAATTCGTGAGACAGTTGAAGATATAGCATGCATGGAAGACAAAGCGCTGCTGGCTACTTTTGGAATCCACGATGACAGTAGTTGCAGCAGTTCTGAAGAGCCTGATCAAGATGAGCACGATGATCAAAGGTCCTATGAACTCTCCCCCAAAGCTCTTGACTTGTGCAGGAAAACTCTTACTGATTCTAACTTCAACTGGTTTCAGCTGAAAGAAGTCTTGGAGTCCGAAGTGGGAGAAGATGCTGATCAAGCATTAGAGGCAATAGCTTGTGAGTTGCATGCCTTTGGCTTCAGTTCTCACCAGATCAGTCTCATTAATCAATCCAAGGAGGCATATTCAGCTGCACTAAGGGATGGCTACGATACCGAAAGAAATGCAAGAGCACTCAATGGATTGATTGTCAGTGAAATTGAATCAGATGATCCCACAAGCTATGTAGGATTGCACGATCCCTTTAGTGAAGCTGGACGGTCTGTAATTTTGGCACGTCGAAAGGCTATTCAAAGACGAAACAGACGATTGAGAGCAAAGAAGATAGCAGAGCAGAGATTTCTCTCGAAGAAGAAATCAAAGCGTGTGAGTAAAATCTTAGCTGAATGCAGTGATATTGGTAAGGTGATCGAGGACTTTGTTTCGGCCAGTAATGTTGGAGCTGATGCTTGGAGGCGAACAGGAGTTCTTACCTTCGATGGTAATACTCGTCTTCCTCAGAAAGTCACCTATGAACGGATTCGCAAGCATGTGCAGAATGTATACAAACGTAAAAATTCATATGGCACAATTGTCCAGCTCTGTGTTGCAAGAAATAAGCGACATCTTTCATCCCAGCGCTACAAAGGAGTAGCCAAGGTGACAACAAGACGTGCACGTAGGGGATTCTCTCTAAAATATAATCCCGATTCTCACTGGTCAGCTGCTTTCTACAAGGGGCTGAATTCAATTCAGCTTAAAGATGGTGTAGATGTTTGTGTCATTAATCGTGATGATGCTGCAGGTTTTCGTTTAGACACGCTGACGACAAGTAAACAGTACTCTACACCATCTGTGAAAGGCAGTGACATCTTAACAACAAGGACTGACTATGTCAACAAATACCCGTCCACACTACAAACCACATCTTATAATTTTGCAGCCACAGAAACCACTAGTGAGATTTGTGCTGGTGTAGTAAAAGCTCCATCTAGCATCCATCCTAAAAATCCGTGTCAGCACTCAGTGGATCTTCAAATGCTAGAAAAGCAGTCGGAGCTACAGCCTGCTTTTGTGAATCCCTTGACCAATGTGACCAAAGCTGTTGATGCCATACGGGTGGATGGGGCGAGTGATGAAGGACCAACACACGATGAAGTCCAATATTACTGGACAGAGAGACACCTTCTTAAGAACAAAGTAGCAACCCTTGTTACCACCAGAAGTAGTGGATCCAGCTTCTTGAATCGTGTGGAGCTGCAAAATGGATGCTTGTCTCTGGGGCACAGCAACACATTTATTCCTTCAACACTAGCAGGAGCCTGTACGAACCCAAACACAGGTGCTATCGATAAAGAAAAGCTCAAGGAGAACATGAGTCTAGCTGTTGATGCTTACATAAGCCGTGTGAATGGCTGTCCCTGTGGGGACACTGAGATTCAGTTGTACCGCGGACCAGACTCAAGTGAGCAGCAAGTAGTGCGAGAAAAATTGCTTGTCTTCCTAAAGGGATCAAATAAGAATAAGGAAGCTTTACGCCGCCAAGATCCTACCTTGTATGCTCACTTTCAGTTGATCTGGACAGTCAGGAAAAACCACATGGTAACTGGTCTACCATCCTATATTTTTTTCCTAATATGCTGTTACAGCAGTGATTGCCCTCATCCACGCTGTCAGGGTGGCCCACCACAAGACATACTTACCTGGTTTCCGGGAGGTCCACCTCTCACTCATCTTCCTTTACCTTTTGTGGATCCTCTACGTCCTTGGGATGGTCGTACATGTTCTACGTGTAAAGCTTTCTGTTCCGGACACTACACCACACAACTTGTTGATGTCACTGATAATGTGGCACTCTCTAAGATTGCAAAACCTCCGTCAGTTATTTTGAAACAGATGTTTTCAAATGATAATAACTTGATCGTGAATGAGGAGAAAGTTTTAAGTGCAGCTAAGACAGTGCTTTTACCCCCCAAGGAGTGCCAAATCTGGTTGCAACATCTGCAGACAGTGGTGGAAAACCGGCGTCGAGGTGCTAGGAAAGCTGCTGCAACTCGAAAAGCAAAGAATGCACTTAAGGCATCTCAGGACAACAGTTCTAAAGGTGATTCACAATGTTTCTGTGCAGACTGTGGGCGTGCCTACCAGGAGGAAACGGAGGAACCAGAACTCTGGATTGAATGCAGTATGTGTGAAAAGTGGCTGCATGCCACTTGTGAGAAGCTTACATGCCTGCCCCCGCCAGAAACAAATTATATTTGTCTTCAATGTCAGAAATGAATATAATAATTAATATTGTTGTTATCATGTAACACTGCAGTAATATCTTAAGGTACCATTTAATTGCGTGGGCGTGAGCGTGGCCGAAGAGGCCATACGAGTGCTTTTGGTCGAAGGTGGGCGTGTCCAGAATCGGCCAGGGATGATTATGCGCGTGTAATTAGCGACCGGAAGTGGCCCCTGAAGAAAAGGCCGGTAATTGCCCACATCAAAGCAAGATCAAAGCATTCTTTCTTAACTATTAACCGCAACGACAAAAAAAAAAAAAAAAAAAAAAAAAAAGCTTATTAGGCCTAATTAAGCGTGTGGGCGTGTTCCTGGCACTGTGTGGAGTGTGTGCGTGTGCGTTAATGCAGGTTTTATTGCTTCCGATTGGGCGTGGCTTCACGGGCCAGTGCTTGGACATCGGCGGCTGGGACTTGGCCTCGGCGATAGGTGGGCGTGTCCCGGAAGCGGTGGTGACCTTTGAACCCCGCGAGGAGGCTTTGGGGGCGTGGCAGGAGGTCAAAGGTGAGGCCATGTCTGTTAATGAGGCACTGTACGGCGGTGCGATCGAGGGGCCTGTACGGCTGGACGGAAGCTGACGATGGTTTGAAGCGGATGTGGTTGCGATGACGTGTTGTTACTCCGCCCACACAGGAAATGAGGTGAGCTCTTGCGTGGGCGGTGTGGCAGAACGGCCTCCAAGTGTTTGTGTGTGTTTTGGCCTTGAGGAAGCTGTGTGTTTTAATTGGGATTGATTGTGGGCTTCCGGTGGACATCCGGTGGTTAGTAGGCACTTGATTGAGAATGGTGGTCCTTGGGGAACAGGGTGGGGCTGTTTTGGGCGTGGCCTGGCCCCTCCCTTCCGGCTCGGCTTCCGGTCCATGGAGGATATTAAATGAACACTTCCGGCTCTAGCAGCCACACCCCTGAGACCTGTGCAATTAAAAGGGCGTGGTTACACAACATGCACCTCACTAATGACTTTGATGTGGTTTAGGTGTCATATCCCCCACCTCACGCCCACGCAATTTAATGGTACCTTAATGTGATACTGAACTGATATTGTTATTACGGTGGTACAAGTCAAATCCCCTTGTTATCCCTTGTTCTATAGTGGGGGTGGGTGGGGCAGTTGACAGAAAGAGGAAGCCCCTGGTAGGGGCATTTGATTAATTAGTCTGTCAAATCCCCTGTATTGCCCCACATGTCCCGTAAGGGGGGTAGTGGGGCATCACATTGATAGGTGCATTAGTAGACTCGAGTCGGAGGTAATTACAGTACGTCCAAGGGCTACATAAAGCCCTTGGCATTATTAAATTATTATCAACGTTATTAACATCCATTCATGTGACGTCCACGTGACGCCCCCTACATATATCACATGTACGTACATGTACACTACTAAAATAATTATTTAATACTATACTAGCACTATACATCTGTAGACCCCACCCAATGGGGGCCGAGACTGTACGTACGTACTATACTAATTATAATATCTATATCTGCAGCTGCATGCACGTGGCATCATATCATCGATCGCTAGCACTCAGATAAAATTGCAAGACGTTGAACTAGCGCTATAGCCTAGCCTGAGAGTTTCTTGTGTCAAATCAGCTGTTGAGAAATCAGTAGGTATGTAGCCTACCGGCTGAAATATTTAGTAGTGTGAAAAGTAATAATACAATAATTTGATATTTTCTTTCTCTCTCAGAATGAACGTCAATCCCTTACATTTTTCCCGATTATGTACGCCCCGAAGGTGAAAAGCAACCGTCAGCAAGCCAAGGAAAAAGCAAAAGCGCTTAAGGGTAAGGTAACCATTGTCATTAGTGGACTTGAAATTATGGGTAAATTCCCATTGATTGTGCAGACCTCTTCCTTTTGGTCCAATGGGAGGAGCATGATGAGGAAGATGGTCATGACTTACTGGATGTGCTTCCAGCCAAAGCTATTGTAGCAGAAGGTGAAGTGGATGTTGTGTCATTGTGTGAAGGCAACAAGTCTTGGGCCATTTTCAATAAGAAGGTCTATCCTGTTACCATAAAAGGAAGTGGTAAGTGATTAATATTGATTTAATAAGTGGTGGTGATTGAGTGTGTGCTCTCAATGCCTGAATGCTCATTTGTAACCACATGCACTAGCTAGGCTTCAATATTTGGTAGGGTATGCCTAGGTCACCTCTGCCCCCCTCCCCCTCCCCCCTCCCCAAGCGTGGGGCCCCTAGTCAGTTGCCTTGTCTGGTGGTACTGGGTAGGCAATGCCCTCTGGTATGGAAGGCTGAAGTTGTGATGTCCAATGTAGTATCTTGTGGGTTCCTTTCTCCTTCAGTAGTGGTCAGGGTCAGGCACACCCTATACAGGTATCTAGTGGGTTAATTACCTTATCAGCTGATAGATGGTGCAGCTTGCTTGTGGTCTGGATGGCTGTGCAGGTTTATTCCTGCCTAAGGCCTTGTGCCCTTTGAGCCTATGTTGTACATGTACCTCCTCATTGTCATCTGTATTAGCAAAGGCAGGTGGTGGTGATTGGGTGTGTGCTCACAATGCCTGTATGCTCACTTGTAACCACATGCACTAGCTAAGCCTCAATATTTGGTAGTGTGTGCCTGGGTACATGTGGCTGTCGTCCCCCCCCCCCCCCCCCAAAATATGTTTTTGTAACTCCTAGTGCCGTATTTTTTCAGTTGCCTTGTCTGGTGGTCAACATGCCCTCTAGTCTGAAAGAGTGATGGCCTGTATGAGACAGCACCTTGTGGGTTCCTTTCTCCTTTAGTGGTCAAGGTTGGGCACACCCTACTCTATCCCAGCCACTGGTATGTGTTAATTAACCTTATCAGCTGTATATACAGTAGCTGGGTAGTACCTTGATCAATTATTGGTCAGCTACATGTACCTTCAAGGTGTTGTGTAGTACACTACAGTTTACAGGGATGTACTGTCTGCAAGGCGTTTGCACTACTGTACACAGAGTAGATTCTCTCTTCTATTTTATATAGTCTTGGTATATATTAAGTATTAGTAATCTACATTTGTGAATCTTGCATTATAATATTAGCCTGAGTGAGTGCAGTGAACCTAACCACAATAATATTGAACCCTGGCTCATATAAAAATTTTAATGGTTGATACATGTATCTGTACTTAAAGACCCATGGCATACACTATTTAGTGGACATTCCGAACAACTGCTGTATACATATACATGCACGATAATTCAACCATCCCGGAACGTCGGGACACTCCCAGATTTTTTACCATTGTCCCAGAAGGGTCCTGGATTGCCTGATTATGCAGCATTGTTTTGGAATCCAGCTAGATTTGCACAAATGGGGGTGTGACACAGCAAAAACCAGGTTTACTATCGTATACCGTAGGTCGGGTTTTAATTGCGAGTATCTATTAAATGCGAATTGCGAGTTTTTCTACGTTTCGCAATTATTAGATTCGCAAACATAAACGTTCACGTACACTACAGTGTACGGTATGGGGTCGTCCATCGCAATTATTGGATTCGCAATTTGGCCTGACTCGACTAGAACGCATTTATTAAACTACACAATTAAAACTCGTCCTACGGTATCTCAATACATAGTGGGCATGATAGTGGCACAATTGCCAAAAATTGGGCGTTGTCAGGAAATTTTCATGAGGAATATATTTATTTCCAACTTTGGTTCAGAATCTCTTCTCATCAAGTTGGCAACTATGATGCATGTGTGTGTGTCTTGACTATATAAAGGGTATATCATACTCATACACATATGTACATGTACGTTCCTAACTGATTTTCATGGAAGAGATCTAACCATAGGTGCTTGTGCGTATGTAGATGTAGTTCTCCCCAGTATACCTAATGCATGTCGGCCCAACAAGGCTTTAGTACAGAATTCCCTTTGATGTGGGAATGGGGACAACCTAAAAGCTTTGATGTGGCAGGCTCTACCCACACCACATTCTCCTGTCATGCCTTGAATTTTGCTTGGGGAGAACACTGTCTTAACCACCATGTTTAGCTCGATCGCTCATCACTATTTCTGCTATGATTTTGGCTTTATCTGTCCCTCTTCCAAATATCATTCTGTTCCTCCCTGTCTCCTCTCCCTCTCTCACTCTCTAATTAGCTAGTAGTAATTAATGAACATCCTTGCCCCCACTTTTAGGAAGTTATCGGGACATGAAAGAGACGCAAGAGAGATTGGATAATCCAGGAAAACCAGCAACTGAAAATAGCTTGGATGTCCCTGAAGCATCTGAAGATGGCATGGACGTCTCCGAAACAGTGGAAATCTCAGGTATTCAGGAATGAATTAAGCACACTTAGTGTAATGCAGCCCATACCATCATCCATGACATACATGTATGTGCATAGTTATTGGATGAAGGGTTTGGCATAGTTCAGTATGCTTTAGCATTGCTCTCCGAAGTATATGGTTTATAAGAGAATGGGCATCACTAAAACCTTGATGTGATCAGAAGTTCAACCCAAGCCACACCCTTGCAATATGCCCCTTTGACAGTGATTCACACTGATATTTTTTATGTGCATGCAGATGATGCTTCCATTGAAGTTGCCAGGCCCAGTGTTGCACCTGGCACGCCAAGTGAGTAACAATGCTTATAAATGTACGTAAGTGTAAGGTGTGTGTTTGATATCACTTGTATAAATCTGTTTCATAGCGAGGAATACTAAAAAGAAAGGTTCAAGAAAATCACCCAAGGTAAAGACAGCGAAATCACCAAAGGCAACTAAATCTCCAAAGAAACGAAAGAAACCGATGACTATCAAATCTCCCCCAAAGAAGAAACAGAAGAGAGAAATGGGGATTGAGAAGGCCCGTGGGGTTGAAAGCGACCGTATAGGTTCACTCATACTTACTTCTAGAGGGGACTTCAGTGAAAGTAAAATGCAAAAGAATGTACCCGTGGGTGCGACTCCAGTTGGTAAGAGCACACCACCTGTTGATAAGGGTGCCTCTGCAGTCTCAACAGTTACTGATGTACATGTAACAAGGGAGAGTGCCTCAGCAGTCACCGGACTTACTTTGGCCGACAAGAGTGCATCAACCACTTCTCCTGAATACATTGTCAACACAGACTACGAAATAGATTCAGATCAATACAACTTTGATTATTCCGACTATCCTACGGCATCACCTAGTTCTTCAGTCTCATCTGCTCACGTGCACACCCCTCCATCCAGTTTCTATGGAAGCTCACCAGCGGCATCCTCCACCTATCCTATGCCATTTTCTCCATTCCATCCACCTCCTTCGTACATGCTATCTCATTCTCAGTCATGGCCGCCTAATAATCAGGTATCCTTATTTTTCATGTTGTATGATATATGATATGCAACGTTTTTGCTTGGAGAAAATTTATGCATTTATCTAATCCCCACTCTGATTGTAATTTTTATCTGTGCATAGAGCTGATGGTGACCTTTACCGTACCGTATGGGTAGAAATGATAGCTAGGTTGGGTGACACTTTGTCCATTGAAATGTTTGGCTATACGGTACATTCGGGGATTACATACACTCTAAAGAGGCTCATAGACACTGACGTCACCCCACCCCCGTCAGCTGATGATTGATTCTGATGTCACTATGCTATAATGGACTGATGTTACTTTGTTCCCCTCCTGTAGGGTGTGGCAGCTCAAATGGCTGAGATGAAGACTCTGTTGATATCATCACTGGGTGACATGAAGAGAGAAATTCAAACCATAAAGAGTGATGTTTATGCTAAAAAGAAAAGAAAGGTATTGTGTAAAAGTAGAGCTCCTTGCATAGATGGTCAGGGATTCCCTGCACACCAGCCAAAGTAGCCATTTTGCTACTATATCCTTTGACACTGTATCTTGCAGAAGTGGTTATAAGAATCCTGATTTTAGGAAGCCAATGTGGTGATGTTTCTGTTCCAGATAAACAGAAACGCATCCCCTTTCCATTTAAGCGCGGAACTGGAATTGGGCCGAGTACTGACCACTCGTTAAAATGCCTATGATATTATTATGCATATCCACATACATGTTAGTGTACTGATACTATTACATGTACATATACCATTGCATACACTTACAGCGAAGTCGGGAGCATTCTGTTGCATCAGATACCAGTGATCAGGGTGTGGCTACAAACCCTTCAACGTCACAGGGTAATTATGTTTAAATAGGCATATGTGTATATATACCGTATAGCCGGAAATTTTCGCCGGGAGAAAATTTTCGCCTTTTTCGCCCAGGTGCGTCGTGGGCGAAAATTTTTTCGGCGAATTATTTTACCCAGTGAAAATTTTGTAACACTGAAATTTTTTACACGTGGCTGCCAAGCAGTATGTATACTAGTAGTGCCTCATGATCATCAATCAGCTGTTTTACCTGGTATTCAAAACCTCTTGAGACTTCCTTCTCGATCTGCAGCCTAGCTTGATGACGCTACTGTCGTACTTCGACAGTACACCTCGGGTTTGTCCGATCCTGCGGGACCCCTATCGTCGATGCTATAGCCTTCCGCCATCGCAGAGGCCAACACTGCTGTGAACGGTGTGTAGCAAGCTAAGACCAAGGAAACAAAGAAGCGAGAGATCGATCGTGCCGAGGATCGTACGCACTGTACGCGATATTCGGGCCCGTGCGTGGCATGTTTATTCAGCCCCTTGTAGAAAGCAGCTGACCAGTGAGAATCGGGATTATATTTTAGAGAGAATCCCTTACGTGCACGTCTTGTTGTCACCTTGGCTACTCCTTTGTAGCGCTGGGATGAAAGATGTCGCTTATTTCTTGCAACACAGAGCTGGACAATTGTGCCATATGAAATTTTACGTTTGTATACATTCTGCACATGCTTGCGAATCCGTTCATAGGTGACTTTCTGAGGAAGACGAGTATTACCATCGAAGGTAAGAACTCCTGTTCGCCTCCAAGCATCAGCTCCAACATTACTGGCCGAAACAAAGTCCTCGATCACCTTACCAATATCACTGCATTCAGCTAAGATTTTACTCACACGCTTTGATTTCTTCTTCGAGAGAAATCTCTGCTCTGCTATCTTCTTTGCTCTCAATCGTCTGTTTCGTCTTTGAATAGCCTTTCGACGTGCCAAAATTACAGACCGTCCAGCTTCACTAAAGGGATCGTGCAATCCTACATAGCTTGTGGGATCATCTGATTCAATTTCACTGACAATCAATCCATTGAGTGCTCTTGCATTTCTTTCGGTATCGTAGCCATCCCTTAGTGCAGCTGAATATGCCTCCTTGGATTGATTAATGAGACTGATCTGGTGAGAACTGAAGCCAAAGGCATGCAACTCACAAGCTATTGCCTCTAATGCTTGATCAGCATCTTCTCCCACTTCGGACTCCAAGACTTCTTTCAGCTGAAACCAGTTGAAGTTAGAATCAGTAAGAGTTTTCCTGCACAAGTCAAGAGCTTTGGGGGAGAGTTCATAGGACCTTTGATCATCGTGCTCATCTTGATCAGGCTCTTCAGAACTGCTGCAACTACTGTCATCGTGGATTCCAAAAGTAGCCAGCAGCGCTTTGTCTTCCATGCATGCTATATCTTCAACTGTCTCACGAATTTGCTGGGCTTCAATCATGGCCTCCTCTACACGTGAGGAGCGTTCAATCATTCGATCAAATCCATATTGGTGACGAACTCTGGTTGCAGTCATTCCCGACGCCTTGAAGATGGCGTACCGTATGCACTCGCGTTCTCGATCAGATTGAGCCAGACCAAGTAGCATTTTCACACACTCCTTCTCTAATGCTGGAGAATTATTCACACTGCACACACCAGCCATTCCATTGATTACTGAGCACATCCGAGAATAATCAACTCCATGAGAATGCTCAATCAAAATTGTGAAGGACCTACCCTTGGATGGGTCACCGAACAAGCAGAAACAAGTGGCATTTGAAGCAGTTTCCTTCTCGCATTAAAGGGATTGTACTCCGTGTCTGGGGACACGATGCTATATGCCCTACGAAGACAACAGTATCCATCACTTAACACAATTTGAGCAACCATTAACATTCGCTGACAGGTTATGCAAGGAGTCCTATGCATCAAGTCACAGAATGCTCGGCGTGCTATGACGTACTCGGAAAGTGATAAATGCTCAACTAAAGAGACATGGACAGCATCAGATACTTTTTGTGCACTATTATCACACAGCTGTTTTTTACTTTGCTGAACATAAAGGTCAATAAGTTCATTACTACGCCCCCCCAGTTCAAGATTTAACTGGGGAGGCTCCACTAAAAAGGCGAGGACTGTGAAGATGCAGAGGAGTGCTGTGATGCCATGGAGGTCTGTGAAGCTGCAGAGGAGTGCTGTGATGCAGTGGAGAGCTGTGAAGAGGAGTGCTGTGATGCCGTGGAGTGCTGTGATGCCGTGGAGAGCTGTGAAGCTGCGGAGGAGGGCTGTGATGCCGTGGAGAGCTGTGAAGCGGAGGAGGAGGGCTGTGAAGCCATGGAGAGCTGTGAAGCTGCGGAGGAGGGCTGTGAAGAGGAGTGCTGTGATGCCATGGAGGTCTGTGAAGCTGCAGAGGAGTGCTGTGATGCCGTGGAGAGCTGTGAAGCTGTGGAGGAGGGCTGTGATGCCGTGGAGAGCTGTGACGCTGCGGAGGAGGGCTGTGAAGAGGAGTGCTGTGATGCCATGGAGGTCTGTGAAGCGGAGGAGTGCTGTGATGCCGTGGAGAGCTGTAACGCTGCGGAGGAGGGCTGTGATGCCGTGGAGAGCTGTGAAGCTACAGAGGAGGGCTGTGATACCATGGGAGGCTGTGAAGTTGCAGAGGAGTACTGTGAAGCGGAGGAGTGCTGAGATAATGAAGTGACTGATTTTGTAGTTGGGCCAATTTCCAAAGATACACTTTTCATACAATCAGTATGCATGACATCAACTGAGGCTTGTGGTTGAGGCTCAGTCAGATCAACGACTTCCATAGCAGCTGATGCCAAGGCATTGTCTCCCAGCAAACTTGACAATGATGAGGACCTACTACGCAGACTACATGGGCTTGAAGGCTGTTCAGGGCTAGTAGAATTAAATGTCAGACTGGATTGAGAATCGTCCGACTTGCTAGAATAAGACCTTGATCCTTTTCTCTTCGAGCTATGCTTGTACCAGCTGGCTTGCTGCTGCTTTCGTTTCCATAACTGCAATTCTTGCTCACACTCTCCTTTTCTTCTTTATAGTGCTCATGTCTTCAGTCAGTTCATCGCAAAGCTTATAATTTCTGGACATTGTAGCTTGTTCTCTCCTCTTATCTTTATATTTCAGTTGGTCATTGAGGTCTTTTAGGTCTTCTTCTAGATCACTAATATGCTTTGCCCTCATGCTTTCAGTGGTTTTGACTCTCTTAGGTGCTGTAGCAGTGCTCTGATACCGTTTTGAGCGGCTTTTTCCTTTCTTAAAGTCATACTGCTTATTGACCTTTGCTTGGGCAAGATCTAACAAATTTTGTCTCGAAAGGAGTAGGTTGGGATCATTAAGCGCAATTTGCAATGCTGCTTCATTGATTTTCTCCTGATAGGGAGTAACTTTCTTAGTTGGGTCACGTCCGTAGATTCTGGCCTTGCTTCTGATGTACTCTTCACCAGGTGTGTTGGATTCTGCAACAACCTACACGCATATATGAGAATAAGCATCCAAATTAGCAACACACACATACACACACAAGGCACTACACTATGTACTATACTATACACATACACACAGTACATGCATACCACCTTGGATAATTATGTTAAGTGTTTACACAGTGACGTGACACTAATAATATTATTATGTGTAATTGCATGCACACATGATGAGGTTTGTGGATAGACTGAGTGATGCAAAGCTGGATACAGCTAACATACCGATGCTGGTGGACTGGCGAGGGACACTTGGCCGCCACTTGTAACAGCAAATAAGAGCTGCCGCTGCATGCCACAAATTCAGTTTGTAGTATTAAATAGGCACACATTCAATATACACTGTATATACACACCTGTTCAGCAGCATCTGAGCTTGTGCCATTCCCAGATATCGTCTGTACGCTACTCTGTGCGTACACGTGAGATACATCACCATCATCAACACATATTAAATTTTATCTAGTTAATGTATACTACTCACCTTTTCATGAACTGGACCTTGAGACACAGGAACAGCAGGACTTCGGGCCTGAATCATAAAAAAAGGGAATAATTTAAATCAGACTCAGATATCCAAAACCGTTTTAAAAACCTACCTGTTCAGCTTGAGAAAGCACAATAACGTTCAACACACTGTGATCAGGAATACTTTTATCTTCTTTTATGTCGATAAACTCGCCGGACCACCGTTCATCTTTGATTTGAATCAGGAGCTTGGTATCGGGTGCTCCAATTTGAGACACGTCAGAAAATGTAGAATGAATATTAGAATAGAGCTCTTCTTTGCTATCGTCGGCGAAACGAACTATACGACAGTGAACCCCTAGCCTCACAAGTACTTCTTTCTCAGTCGCCATTTTCCAAGAGCTAGAGAGCCACGTGGCAGCTGCAGCTTGCTCCTGGGTAGCTTGCGCGCTCGCAATATATTGTGGGCGTGGTCAGTCATGTGGGCGTGGCCACGTAGCACGCGTAATGAGCCATGTCAAAAGCCCCTGTATGGGGCGCAGATTTCTCGTCAATCCCCCGGATATGACCCGTGTGCTGCCCGTAAGGGGGGTAGTGGGGCATTACATTGATAGGTGCATAATTAACACACCACCTGGGCCTGACCGTTAATTTCTGCGCTCTAATTGTGCGCCACCCAGCCATTTTTTACGGGTAGTGATAAATATCAATAGATAGGTCCTTTGTCACAAACCAGACCCTCCCTCAGCGGCTGGGTTTATCCTCAGAAAGAACCTCTGTTAAACCCTACAGAATGTGAGGATCTGGCCCAGGCTTGTGGCGAGACTCAGACACAAGTGCACACCCTAGAACTTGAACTTCAGTAGAGTAGTATTTAATAAAAGGAGTTAATTACAAGCTACAGCATGCACACTAAGCAGAAAAAATTGTCCAGAAAACCACATAATACACCTAGGATGCATGGTAGAGCCATAAACATATTGTATTATGCGGTCACCTTCAATTATTATTAATGATGATTCCAGTCTGTCTATCCAGTAGTAGTACACTCACAGGGCAACCATTGTGATTGGTGATGGGATAGCTAGCAAAGTCTTTTTTACGTATATTTATAACTAGTGTCATGCAGGGCCTGTTTGGGGCGAGCCTGAGCTGAGCCTCTGAAAGTCTCGAGGCTATCTGGCAGTAGCTACTAAGAGCTGAGACTCGAAATCTTTAACAAAGCTATAGCACAATAGATCATGAAGACCACTGACACATATCCAAGCAGAGCTGCATGATAGTTCCCTCCACATAGTGTCTGCCAACAGTCAAGAGAAATTTTAATTTTAGCTGCCTCTACTGTCAGCCTAGTCAGCAACACGTCTCAGGCTTTGTCGCGTTCTTAGCTGGTCCTTGCACTGTTGAGCTGACGGTGAGCTCTGTCTCGCTCTCTCCTCCTTTGGAGCCCAGCGCGATACGGTATAGCTTGATACCAATGGTAACTAGCCATAGATCATATATAGCATGAGCATGAGCTAGCTAGCGATATGCAGGCACAAGTGTAAATTTGCAATTCACTAAATTAGAACGGCGGATATACGGCCCGTAGCCCAGGCATGAGAATGCGCTATAGAATATTTCGCGCTTATGCCCATAGAGCCATAACTGGGCATATATTTCGCGTGACCAACGTACCATAATAATATATATACAATTCGCGCACAGCTGTACCGTTTATGTGGGGCTCGCTCAGGCTCGCCCCAATAATATACTCAGCTGTACATAGCTATAATATTACCGTATCCTCCCGAAAATAAGTCCCCCCTTTTTCAGCAGTAGACATGACCTAGACTGGGGAGGGGGCTTATTTTCGAATATGCACTTTCCCTTGAATACAAGCCCCCCTTAGCCACCATCGTTGGTCACGTACCGCGGGAAATATCCAGAGTTTGCTTGTCTTTTCTCCAAAAGAGCGGCAACATGAGGATCGGCGGTAGGATCCGTGTGTGTACGTCTTTAGAGGAAAATAAAAACATCTTGACCGGCTCGTAAGTGTCTTCGCCAAGCTAGAAGTGCCATCATAACAGAATGACTTCAAAACAGGCTTTTCTAAAAGCCAGCACTATCTTTGTACTCGTAGTCAATTGAAGGGCGGGGTTACGTACGTACGTACGTGCTCGCGCGCGTATTATGTGCAGTCTATCTACTTGGTGGGAGGGGGACTTATAATCGAGGCAAACATACCTGTGCAAGAACTTAAAGGTCAAAGAGGGGAGGGGGCTTTTTTTCGGGAGGATACGGTATTATTAGCTAGCTACTGACTCTGATGTACTAGGTGGATATGATTGTCCCTACAAATTACATGTATTTTGATACTGCAATCCCTACTTCATCCAAGGAGGCTACAATTTTTGTTGTTAATTTTGTAGTGACTTGGAAACCAGGCCTCAATGACTTGACTCTTCACATTGATTTAATACATTCAATATTCTACTCTCTGCATGGGCTGGCCTGCGAGATAGGTATTTGCTTGTACTATAACTGCAGGCCCTACATACACTCTTTAGCATGACAGTGGCTCTCAGTGTTTTGACGGCCGTTTCCAGTTCATTTCTTCATTTCCACGTTTCTCAGTTTCCCATTTCCCGTTCCCCTTTTTGTAACTACCCATTTTTTACGGGCGCGTTCTAATTGGAGCGAAATTATGACACCCCAAGTCCAGCTGTAAAGCATACAGCTGTCAAGTTCTAACAGGTGTCCACATTCGCCTGTAACCACGAACAGTGGACGAGCACTCGAAGGTACTGACTGCCATCTTTTTTACACCTGCTTGACCTTCGAGTTTCGCTCTATACAACGTGACTCCCTAAATAATGCACCACCTGGGCCTGACTGTTAATTTCTGTGCTCTAATTGTGCTCCACCCATGGTTAGTAATTATCTTTTTTAGCCACAGAACGGCTACGGTACATCTTGCTGTCACCTAATGGAATGTTAGTAACTACATGTAGCTTGATGCGTGTATTTTTATCCTATAGAACCTGCCTACTTCCAAGTCTGAGGTATCATAGCCCTCTCAAAGATCGGATAATTACACGATGTGTGTCAGGGTGCTCAGATACTGTCAAGTATGAGGCAGCGAATCATCGGCCTGCATCCTATAGACAATGGACAGAACACCATATGCGAGAAGCTTTAAGTGCTGTTGGGGTGGGCATGTCCGTAAGGAAAGCCTCAATTGTGTATGGAATTCCACGGACAACACTAAACGACCACAAACTAGGAAAGGTACGTCCAGGTGCACTGCCAGGCAGGCCAACATTGCTGTCCACGAAAGAGGAGGAGGATCTAGTCAACTTCCTTGTTGAATCAGCCTCAATTGGGTATGGTCGAACCAGGAGAGATGTCCTGAACATAGTCTCCAGAATGGCTCAACAGCGAGGCATTAAGAAAGCTGTTACAACAGGTTGGTGGAATAAATTCATTTGTCGGCATCCTGTTTTGTCTGAGCGAACGCCAGCAAGCCTTTCTATTGCCAGAGCAAAAGTATCAAGCAGAGAGTGTCTCGACGCCTATTTTGATCGCTTGGAGGAAATCCTCCAAGATACAGGGCTTTGTGAGAATCCTTCTCTCTTATTTAACATGGATGAAACTGGGTTTGCCTTTGATTCCACACCTAGCAAAACAGTCGATGTCCGTGGAACCAAAAATGTCCTATCTATTTGCAGTGGTTCCAAGTCTCAGATCACAGTCTTGGCCTGTGTTAGTGCTACTGGTCAAGTGCTCCCACCAATGATCATTTGGAGCAAAAAGACAATGGCCCCAGATATGGCAACCGGCGAACTTCCTGGTACAATTTACGGGTTCTCTGACAATGGCTGGACCAATTCTCACCTGTTTCACAAGTGGTTCGAGAGGATATTTCTGAGATATGTACCTGCAACGAGGCCTATACTTTTGCTGGTGGACGGGCATAGCTCGCACTATTGCCCGGATACACTTGCTCTGGCTGCCGAAAATGGAATCATCATCTTTGCGTTGCCACCAAACACAACACACCTGACACAACCCTTAGATAAGGGTGTTTTTGGGCCTTTTAAAACCCACTGGAGTCGAATCTGTCATGACTTCACAATCACTCATCCTGGACAGAAGGTGAGTGAATACAACTTCTGTCAGCTTTTCAGCAAGGCCTGGCTTGAATCGATGTCGATAGGCACCATTGTGGGAGGGTTCCAGACTACAGGAATACATCCATTGAACCGAGATGCTATTCAGCTGCCAGGAGAAACAAAAGTAGTTGACAAGTTCTTTGAACCGAATCTTGGTTTTACACCGCATAAACGGTATGGGCTCCAAAACCGTGTGTTCTCCTCAAGTGACATCAGCAACATCAAGGAATCAATCACCCACCCAAACTCTCTTGTCTTAGCAGGCATTAGGCAAACTACCAATGAGACAGTAGTGAAGAACAAGCGCATAAAGCCTGAAGACAAAGTTCTTGCTAGTTCTGATCTCCCAACACCACCAACGAATGCATTTGGCATAAAGGAAGGAATACACAAGACTGTCCAATGTAAGTCATGCTATTGTCATAATTATTGTCATCTCATGTGTACATGTATTTGCCATTTTAGCTGTCTGTGCTCAGTGCTTTGTGTGTGGAACTGAAGCTGTGGTAACGTTTAAGCCTTGTGGCCATGCAGTGATATGTGCAGGTTGTGCAGACCGTGTTAAGAAATGCCCCACGTGCAAGGTATTGTACATGCATGCATGCATACAACCCCATATAATCTATATGTGACGGGATTTGGGAAAACCATCCCCAAGTCAATTAATTGAGATAGCTATGCCATACTAACTGACAACATCCCAGGAAGGACTAGTGAAAATTTTAAGTCAATTGGCCTAGTTGTTTCTGAGATATGACCAAAAGTCACATATTACTTCTCACTCTTCAACATTAGAAACAAGTCAAAAGTTTTGCATCCTTATGCTTAATGTGCGATGAGGCTCACACACTACATCCAGCCAACCCTTGTGGCCACCTTTTCTCTTCAGGTATTTTACAACTGTTGTACATGACAGTTTTGCTGACTTCAACTAATGTTTGTACATGCAGAGTGTTCCAAGAGAATGAAATCTTGCTTTCAATGCAAGACAACCCTTTTACGTGATTTTCGTAAGTTATCTTACATCATAGAATCTATATGGATGGAAGTGACAAGATCAACTTTTATAACTATGTAACAGGGGTCAACTCTGGTGAAAGAACCGCAAAGAGTCGAACAGATTTGAACACCATGCTCAGAAAGAAGCCTTCTCAATCCAGTCCTAGTGGTGGTAAGTTCTACTGAGATCATGTGACCACTACAGTCATGTATGTGTACTTGTGTACCTAGGTTCTGACTCCTCCCCAGAACGTAGCACCCTTCCTGCTGCAGAAACTGGAGCCAAGAAGACTAAGTTGAGAGGACGCAACCCAAGCTCTCAGGAGCATGACCAAGGGACTACAAAGAGAGTGCCGAGAAAGAAGCCTTCTCAATCCAGTCCTAGTGGCGGTAAGTTCTACTAAGATCATGTGACCACTACAGTCATGTATGTGCACTTGTGTACCTAGGTTCTGACTCCTCCCCAGAACGTAGCACCCTTCCTGCTGCAAAAAGTGGAGCCAAGAAGACTAAGTTGAGAGGACGCAACCCAAGCTCTCAGGAGCATGGCGAAGGGACTACAGAGAGAGTGCTGAGAAAGAAGCCTTCTCAATCGAGTCCTAGTGGTGGTAAGTTCTACTGAGATTATGTGACCACTACAATCATGTACGTGTATGTGTACCTATTGGCCTTTGCCTTAGCAACCAAAGTTTTTATAGGCAAATTGCCAGCTACCAGAGGGGTGTGGGTGATCATAGGGTAGGCCAATGATGAGAGGGGGTTATGGGCCAATGAGTCAGTTACAATATCTTAATTGGCGTGCATTCAACCATGCATCTCATGCACCCCAATTAAGGTCTTGTAACTATAACTTGTATACCTAGGTTACGACTCCTCCCCCGAAGACTGTACCTTTCCTAGAACTCTCGGTAAGGTCCAGTCTATGAGGATGGAAAACCGTAATAATTGACTTGTTGTCACAGGCTTGTCTCCTCACTTCTCGTGGGAAATTGACAGTCTATTGGAGGTCTCTACTGTGGACTCACCCAACATAAATGGTGCATGTTTGACTGACGTAAAGACTGAACCTGGGCTTCAGAGAAGAAGTAAAAGGCTGATGGGTGTAATGTACGAGTACATACTTTATTGATGTATACAGGTAGCAGACCACACATTCCTTCCAGAAGGCTGCAAGAGTCACTATTTGATACAATGTCAATGTCGGATTTAGAAATTGGTAACGATACCACTGTTGCTTTAGATGTCTCTTCCTGTTCACTCACCAACCTTGTGAAAGGTATGCATACATACTGTAGTTGCTTTGCTTAACATACATGCACATGTACGTACATGTACATACATGTACAGTACATGTACTGTACCTCACAGATGTGTTTTACAAAAAAGAAACCAATTAATGCAGATGATAACTCCACAATTTGCCTACTGTCTGATTCGCCACCACCTTGTTCACCTGAACTCTCATCATGGGTTGCTGACCTATGCCTAACAGTTGCTGATGAAAACATTCTTTTGAGTGGTGAATGGTTGTCTGCAAGTCACATTTCCGCTGCTCATAGGCTGATGAAGTGTCAATTTCCATCTCAAAATGGACTACAAGATTCATGTGTATTACAACAACGCAGTGTGTGGTCTTCAAAAGCAGACAATTTTGTTCAGATCATCTACATCTCGCCTGGACACTGGGCTTGCCTTTCCAACAAGTTTTCTCCAGCTGGCCAAGTTGACCTCTATGATTCTCTCCACACTCGTCCAAACAAGGATGGTACTATAGTTCCTCAAGCATGTCTCATTCTTCATACCTCAGAGCCTCAACTAACCCTTCGGGTTATCAATGTCGGTATTCAGCAGGGATATGATGACTGTGGACTTTTCAGTGTTGCAATGGCCTACGATTTATGCAGTGGTGTGGACCCTTCTACCAAGCTATATGTGCAAGATCAAATGAGGAGTCACCTTCACTCATGCTTTAACAATAAGCAAATGAAGCCCTTTCCATCCTGCAGTACAAACATTGCAATGAGAGTGATTTGTAACTTCACTATTGAAGTGTTCTGCACATGTAGAATGCCAGCGTCGGAGTGGATGGTATGCTGTGATAACTGCAGCGAATGGTACCATGACAACTGTGTCACTGTTCCCCAAGAGATCCGTGAAAATGAAGACAATGAAGTCTTTTGGCAATGTCCTAGATGCCAAGCAGGTACAAAGAGTTTGGTCTGTTATAACTTGCACGATTGTACACATGTACTTACTACTTACTATCCACCTATGTTCTGACTCCTCCCCAAAAGACGATACCCTTTCTGCTCCCGGAACCCAATCGGTGGCCATTGAGACTAAGTTGAAAGGACGCAACCCAAACCATCAGGAGCATGATGTAGGGACTACAAAGAGAGTACTCAGAAAGAAATCTTCTCAATCCAGTCCTAGTGGTGGTAAGTTCTACTGAGATCATGTGACCACTACAGTCATGTACTTGTGTACCTAGGTTCTGACTCCTCCCCAGAACATAGTACCCTTCCTGCTGCAAAAATTCGAGCCAAGAAGACCAATTTGAGAGGACCCAACCCAAGCTCTCAGGAGCATGACGAAGGGACTACAGGGACTACAAAGAGAGTGCTGAGAAAGAAGCCTTCTCAATCCAGTCTTAGTGGCGGTAAGTTCCACTAAGATCATGTGACCACTACAATCATGTATGTGTACTTGTGTACCTAGGTTCTGACTCCTCCCCAGAACGTAGCACCCTTCCTGCTGAAAAAACTGGAGCCAAGAAGACTAAGTTGAGAGGACACAACCCAAGCTCTCAGGAGCATGACGAAGGGACAACAGGGACTACAAAGAGAGTGCTGAGAAAGAAGCCTTCTCAATCCAGTCCTAGTGGTGGTAAGTTCTACTAAGATCATGTGACCACTGCACTCACTTACATGTATGTGTACTTGTGTACCTAGGTTCTGACTCCTCCCCAAAAGATGGTGCCCTTGCTGCTTCCCCAACACAAGTTGTGGCCATAAAACGTAGGAATGCTAAGTTGAGGGGACGCAACCCAAGCCCTCAAGAGCATGATGAAGGGACTACAAAGAGAGCGCTCAGAAAGAAGCCTTCTCAGTCCAGTCCTAGTGGTGGTAAGTTCTACTAAGATCATGTGACCACTACAGTCATGTATGTGTACTTGTGTACCTAGGTTCTGACTCCTCCCCAGAACGTAGCACCCTTCCTGCTGCAGAAACTGGAGCCAAGAAGACTAAGTTGAGAGGACGCAACCCAAGCTCTCAGGAGCATGACCAAGGGACTACGAAGAGAGTGCTGAGAAAGAAGCCTTCTCAATCCAGTCCTAGGACTGGTAAGTTCTACTTAGATCATGTGACCACTACAGTTATGTACCGTACTCATTCTAATTATCCGAACGGGGGATAAAGGCTAGCTTCTGTGTTTGCCTTATTGGTTGTAATCATAGAATTCTTCATCTGTGCTCCCTGTATTTGCAGATCGTCTCCTTCTAATTACATGTACCTGGAATGTTGAATGTCTTGGAATTTTTCCACTTCCTAATTACTGTTGAATGATGCCAATAAAATACTTTTTTGCTGTTCGGATAATTAGAGTGAGTACGGTATGTGTACTCCTGTACCTACATGTAGGTTCTGACTCCTCCTCAAAGGACAGTACCCTTGCTGCTTCCCCAACACAAGTTGTGGCCATAAAACTTAGGAATGCTAAGTTGAGGGGATGCAACCCAAGCCCTCAAGAGCATGATGAAGGGACTACAAAGAGAGCGCTCAGAAAGAAGCCTTCTCAATCCAGTCCTAGTCGTGGTAAGTTCTACTGAGATCATGTGACCACTACAATCACGTATGTGTACTTGTGTACCTAGGTTCTGACTCCTCCCCAGAACGTAGCACCCTTCCTGCTGCAAAAACTGGAGCCAAGAAGACTAAGTGGAGAGAACCCAACCCAAGCTCTCAGGAGCATGACAAAGGGACTACAGGGACTACAAAGAGAGTGCTCAGAAAGAAGCCTTCTCAATCCAGTCCTAGTGGTGGTAAGTTCTACTAAGATCATGTGACCACTACAGTCATGTATGTGTACTTGTGTACCTAGGTTCTGACTCCTCCCCTAAAGATAGTGCCCTAGTTGCTGCGGGAACCCAGGCTGTGGCCATCAAACTTAGGAATACTAAGTTGAGAGGACGCAACCCAAGCCCTCAAGAGCATGATGAAGGGACTACAAAGAGAGTGCTGAGAAAGAAGCCTTCTCAAACCAAACCAAAGTTTAGGCCTCGATGAGTAACTGTTTTCATGCAGTATCTGGTGTTATTTATAGGTATTGCTCATAGATTTTTTTGCTGACACTGTAAGAGGAGTTCTTGTGTACTTAACAATTTTGGCATGCTGTCGTATGTATTTTGAGTTCTTGAGCAATTTTTGTACTGATGAATGAATTGCAATTGTGCAACACTTTTGTTGTCCTATAATCATAATAAAAAATCTTCAACATTATTAAATTTTTGCACTGATGAATGAATCATGCAACACTTGCACTCTAAAGCCTGTCATTGCATAATTTTGCTGAGTCAGTGCTATCACGTGAATATTCAAAAATCGTCACGCCTACCGGGTTCCGCCTACACTTGCAACTGTTGCCACTGCAGGTCCTAGTAGAGCTCACTGGGTAGTGTTGATGCAAGGAGTTACAGAAAGTAGTAGTCGCTTTAGCTTGCTAGTAAATTATAGAGACGGAGATAAGTTACTGACAGACGGAGATTGCACTTTATCGACAACAGACTTCTTGTGGCCACAGCCCCGTCTGTAAGTGAGTTGATCATTTGAAACTTGCACGGTCTACTCTCCTCCTAAGTACGTATAAGTACATGTAGTTGTTTCCTGGAAGGTCGTCTTCTGCTTGGCCTACTACCTGCCGATTTTTGGTGTCGGACGAAATTTGATCAATTACTCTAGGTCAAGATGAAGGCTTATTTCGCCTTGGTAACTTACATTTACCCTCCGTAGGCGGTGGCAACAATTAGTAAAAGGGTTCTTTGACATAAATATGACAAAAACTGGACTTTGATATTTTTTGACTGTTGATACTAAAAGCGCGCATTGTACCATATGCGCGTTTGACAAATATGCCGGGGGTTCTCAGATCCGGTCACATATTGAGAGTTACGCAGCATCCCAACCCGTAATTGTGGGGTTGCTTGCACGATCCATATATATCGATGATGTGGTGTGTGGGGCAGACCAAGAGCAGGAAGCCTATACGGTTTATGCCAGTGCAAAGGAGATTCTGAGTCATGGTAGTTTTAACCTGAGAAAGTTTGTCACAAACTCTGCCTCCTTGCAAGCATTGGTCGACTCTCAAGAAGCCGCAGGTACACCGGGCACAAAATCGGAAGCCCAGGTTATGGAAGCAGACGAGACGTACGTCAAGGCTACCCTCCCTGCAAGCACATACAAGCACCCTGCTGAGCATAAAGTACTCGGCGTTCGCTGGGACACAACACTTGACCAGCTGGTGTTTAGCCTGGATGCCATACTGGAATAATCCGCATTGATTAGCTCAACCAAAAGAGTTGTTATCAGCTTAATAGGCCAAATTTAAGATCCGATTGGATTTCTATCCCCTGTCATAGTGTGTTTCAAGATTCTCATGCAGACAAGGACTAGCTGGGTTGGGATCAGCAATTGAGCGGGGAAGTTCTAGAAGAGTGGACGAAGCTGGTTAATCAACTGAAGGGAGCACCACCAATAACACTATCAAGATGCTGCCTACACAGCCCGAAAAGTGAGTCAAGAGAATATCGATTGTGTGGATTCTGTGACGCCTCGACTGCAGCATATGCTGCTGTGGTGTACCTAGTGGAAGAAGACGAGGAGCGCACATACTCCTCCCACTTCATCGTATCAAAGACACGAGTGTCACCGTTGAAACCTGAAACTATACCCCGCTTGGAATTGCTCTCTGCTCTGTGTTTGGCTAGATCGATGGCCAACGTTACCAAAAGCCTATCTGAAAGATTAAGTCTGGGGGTCCCAAGATGCTTCACAGATTCACAAGTTGCCCTCTTCTGGATAAGAGGCGTCGAGGACTGGAAACCTTTCGTCCAAAATCGAGTTGAAGAGATACAGAAGCTCATATCAGCAGATCTCTGGAACCATTGTCCAGGAAAAGAGAATCCTGCGGACCTACCATCAAGGGGATTGACGCTAGAAGAGTTGGCTACCAGTCAGTTGTGGAAGCACGGACCAGAATGGCTCAGAAATCCCAAGCATTCAAGTGTGATTCCGTCAGAGACAGTACCAGAATCGTGTCTTGCCGAGCTGAAGGCCTCGCCAAGGGGAGTCCACAGCCTGCTGACTTCTAGACTGCTATACCGCATCAGCAATGTTGTCGACATCAAACGATTCAGTTCCATTCACAACTTGCTCTGTGTCACTGCCTATATCCTCAAGTTTGTCAGGATTCTGAAAGGGAAAATTGAACCCCCTGAGCTTACCATAGACCTTCTCTCCGAAGCGGAGCGCAGGTGGATAATAGATTCACAGTCAACCTTGGAGGAAGATCCGAAATTCCCTTCCTGGAGAATGCAGTTTGGCCTTTTCAAGGATGACAACCACATATGGAGATGCGGCGGAAGGCTGCAGAATGCTAATATCTCTTTCTCCTCCAAACACCCGATGCTCCTACCCAAGGAACACGTCCTGACAACACTTATCGTACAGAGCGCCCATCAGAGGGTGTAACACAACGGAGTGAAGGAGACACTTGGCGAAATTCGAGGAAAGTACTGGATAGTACAGGGGAGAAGTCTTGTAAAGGCTGTGATCCACAAATCTGTAGTATGTAAGCGCTTTGAAGGAAAGCACTTCAGCTCCCCTCCAGCCCCTCCTCTTCCTTCCTTCCGAGTCACTGAGGCACCACCATTCACCTATACAGCCGTTGACTTTGCAGGGCCCGTATATATTGGAAGGGAGAAGGGGAAGGAAGTCGACAAGGTATGGATTTGTCTGTTTACCTGTTGCATCACACGAGCCATCCACCTTGATCTAGTCCGTGATATGTCTACACCCACCTTCATTCGAGCTCTGAAACGATTTTCTGCCAGACAAGGATTACCCAAGAGAATCCTTTCAGATAATGCCAAGACATTCAAGGCCGCTGCCAAACTCCTCAAGACCATCTTTGCCCGGAAGTCAAATGTTACCTGTGTTACGTCGGAGTTGAGTGGATGTTTAACCTCGAGAAAGCACCCTGGTGGGGTGGAATCTTTGAAAGAATGGTCCAATCTACGAAGCGATGCCTCCGAAAGGTGATAGGCCAAGCACGATTTTCTTTCGATGAGTTACACACTGTCATTGTAGAGATTGAGGGAATTCTCAACTCACATACCTGAACTCGGATGATGTGGAAGAACCGTTGACACCTCACCTTTTAGTAGGGTGCAGAATCCTCAATTTACCAGATAATCTCGTTCATTATGAGGAAGCAGGAGATGAAGAGTTTGAGGTCACCAGTGAAGTGTTGCAGAGAAGAGCCGAGCACCTAAGCAATGTCTTGAATCACTTTTGGAGGTGGAGCAAGGACTATTTGCTCGAGTTAAGAGACGCACACCGCCAGACCAGTACTTTAACTACTGTGAAGGTTGGAGATGTTGTTCTAGTACACAATCAAGACCACCCACGAGGCTTCTGGAAGACGGCAAAGGGAAAAAAACTTATTACCAGGAGAGATGGCCAGACGCGTGGAGCAGTATCTAAGGTGGTGAACAAAAATGGAAGACACAGCACTTTACAGAGACCCGTACAGCGCATCTACCCCCTTGGAGTTACCCAGACATAGATAGCAATACACAGAAGCCAGCTGCATAAGTGATACAGGAAGCTGAACTTCCGAGACGTCCACAGCGAGACTGCCTTGAGAGCACGTGATCGTGTAAGAACATGGACCTCAGAGTTAATGGAGGACGATGAACGTGATTGACCACTTTCCCTAAACCAGTGGTCAACCAGGGGATGTGTGAATCTGTGAACTTCGAACTATCATAATATTATCATTACGTCATTATCATTATTACTTAATCAGCTGATTTTTGGTCACATGACTAGACACGTTAGTTCTGTATGCATTGAAGTGTTTGAGTTTGATCCATTAAAATCTGAGTCTCTGAGAAGTTTTGTTGACCTACTTACCTTTAGACAGCTAAGAGTAGTGAACATTTTGAACGTTTGCACGCACGCACACATCCCTTTTACTGATACAAAGTCTTTCTTTCCATCATCAGATTCGTGGAACATACAAACTGTCTACCGTTTCTGGTGGCAGTGAAGGTCCACATAATGGATCAGGAAGAGAAAGAATGCCTCTCTCCTGTACCACCTTCTTTGACGGCCGTGCCAAATACTCTGAGACACCAAACTCCTGTTGTATTTTCTTCATTGACCAGTTCTTGTAAGCACTTAAATTCGCTCATTTCTTTTCCTTGTTTCCTGAAATTTCTCTTTCAGCTGCTGGATCATCTCAGTTTCGTCATCAATAGGTGCCCCTGTGATAACTGTGCGCTGCAAAGCTTCAGAAATCTTCACCTTTCTGGAGTAGTTCTTTGAATGGGCTTTACTCTGAGAATATGGTGTCTCACCGATTTCTGCTAGATGTTGAGTGAAGATGCTGCTTCTGAAGCACTGGAGAAGATTCTGTGGCTTGTGAACTAGGAGGGCTGGGAGGATCAGGCTCGGAGAGGATACGCTCAGTAACATCCTGTAATTCCTTACTTAGCTTCTCCCTGCATGTGTCACAGATCTTTGAACCAATGGAAATGTGTGGTGCTCTTTCACATATCCAGGCATGACCAGGTATATCAAAGGGATTGCAACAGGACTGAGCCTTATGGACTATGTCGAGGATTAGAAATTCACTAAACTTTTAGTTCACCAAACTCAATGAATACAACTAGCTAGCAACAGTCAACTTAAATACAAAAAATAAGAAATGATATAACAACAAAAATATTCTGTAGTCTAGTCAGCTAGTGTGCATATCACCTATATTTCTAGGAAAAGAATGTAGTGTGCTTGAAGTGCTTAATTCAGTTAGGGTATACAAAACATGTTGTAGGCTTTCAGTTTATATAGTGACATAGCCAGGTACCTTACCCTACTCTTCTAGACAACTGATCTGCAACACATAGAACATCTAAAAGAGTCTACAGTCCAAACAGGAAACATCTGAAAGTGACCTAACAGACTAAACATGCATATGACAACTGACAGGAACTTCTTGAAGGCATGACATAAAGATTATTTCTAGAAAAAAGGATATCGTCTTGCAGATAAGCCTTAAGGGAACTAGTTTCAAACAATACTACCCAGAGTATATAGCTGTCACCTACACTACACTAATTTATTTGCGAATTAGTACCCAATGCATTAAAGGTGTAATAAAATAACAGCTATAAGTAAGTCCTCTTTCCATGGGGAATTTATCACCCTTGTTAGCTAGTGTATGCACCTGTATCTACAAACTTACTTAAATCTGTACAATGGGCTTGAAGGTGTGTAATACTTCCCCCAGATAGATAGGAGCGAGTGTGTGTGGTAGATATTTATGAGCTTCCCAAGCGTATTACTTGCAGCTAGGCTTTCTCAGATGCCTCTAGCACTATTGCTGGTGTCCTGAGAATGGTAGCTGCGAGCGATACGCCCAAGACAAGATGCATTGCATGTAGGAAGGGGCGTTACCCGTATTAGTAGTGTTCAGTGTGTGTGAGCTTGCCAGTGTGCTCTCCTTTACAGAGCGGCTTTGTAAAATGATACAAAAAGCCAACAAATGCATATACAGTAGCTTGGATAAATAAATACTGTTCGTGCCATAGGCAAAAGCAGTCACTTCCATCATTGCGACTGGTGAGGCACAGTTGTGGATGACCCTTACAGGCAGTGCAGATCCACACCGACTCCTTTCGACGAGGATAGCGGAAATCTTTACAGTAAACACAGCGTCTACTTTTTGAATGAGAAGGTAAGTGATCTGGAGCGTCTGCGGGGTCTGCCTGGCCTCTTGCGGCTCATGTAGTCGCCAATGAGCTGTTTGGCCAGCATCATTCTGAATGATTTGTGGTCCAGTGCGGTGGTTGTGACATCGTATGAGTGGAGGATGTATGCATTTGTTACGGCCACATCAAAAAGAAAGCAAAAAATGTACTTATAGTTTTTCCTATTCTTAAGACGCACGTGGTACGAGCCTTGCAGCTGATCTCCTAGGTTGACGCCCCCATATACTTGTAGAGAGCCACACACAGGGGACACTGCACAGCCAGCTGCGTACCATCTTTTTGTCGTCTGTTGACTGTCGTATGCTCTTGAGGATCAGCGAGTGTTGAAGCAATGTTGACCACCTTATTGTCCTTCCACGTTGTGGCTACCAGGTTCCCGCACTTACGAAAGGCAGACTCACCGCGATTGCACTTCTTCACCTCCTCGCTAATCTCAGCCGGGTACTGTTTCCTATTCGTATGAATAGTACCACAGGCATATGTGCCTTTCTCAAGAAGAGTAGGCAAGATATTCACACAAGGGAAATAATTGTCGAAAAACAACTTGTGGTGACATCCCATGATGGAATCTGATAACGTGAGCACAACTTTCTCTCCAAGTACTGTTTCTCGACCAGCTGTGGCTCCAGTATAGACATTGAAATCATACATGTAACCGTTGATCGCATCAGCCATGGCCCACACTTTGAAGCCACGCTTTACCGGTTTGAGAGGCAAGTATTGCTTCATTGACGAACGACCCTTGAACAGTATCATCGCCTCGTCAATACTGACCTCACAATGTGGGTAGTACACCGACTTGAACTTCTCTTTGAGATGATTGATCACTGGATCCACTTTCTGCAATCTGGAAAAGCCTTCCTCTCCTCTTGACGGGAGGGAGTCGTCTGCGAAATGAAGATAGCGAGTTATCTGCTCAAACCGGTCTGGAGAAATTTGGTCGGCAATGGGTGCATTCATAATGGAGGTACTCATTTGTGGACCAGTAGTCCTGAATCTCTGGTAGTTGGTTGATCCCCATGAGAATCATAAACCCCATGTATGCACGGATTTCAGCAGCGTCAATTGACCACTCCTTGGTGCCTTGAAGGGTCTGTTTTGCATACCTATTTGTTTCCTCGATGATGAGGTCCACTAGTGTGTCATCAAAAAATAGGGAGAACAGACCAAGGGGATCACTGGGTAGCTGTACTCGGGGGCCAGCTGGCTCACTACATGGGGTCACCACTACAGGGCTTGCATCCTGTGAACAGTCTACAATAAATATTTTGTAATAATGTCATTGTGCATGTATATATATACACTGTGATGATGATGACAGTTGTTCTTACTAATGGTTGCAGGTGCCGATGATCCGTTGCAAGACTGTGACTGGGACCCATCACTCTGGCCGTTGTCAGGAGCTATGCGTTGTGTAAGTTGAATATTGTAATATTATGCCATGTATATACACGTATTATGCTCGTGTATATGTACGTCAACTCCATTGCATGCTAACCTCACACACACACACACACACACACTGAAGGGATCCAATACTCCAGCTGTATCAGGAGCTGCGACTGTCACGGTGTATTTGAGGTACCATTAAATTGCGTGGGCGTGAGGTGGGGAATATGACACCTAAACCACATCAAAGTCATAAGTGAGGTGCATGCTGTGTAACCACGCCCTTTTAATTGCCCAGCTCTCAGGGGTGTGGCTGCTAGAGCCGGAAGTGTTCATTTAATATCCTCAATGGACCGGAAGCTGAGCCGGAAGGGAGGGGCCAGGCCACGCCCAAACCAGCACCACCCTGTGCCTCAAGGACCACCATTCTCAATCAAGTGCCGACTTGCCACCGGATGTCCACCGGAAGCCCACAATCAATCCCAATTAAAACACACAGCTTCCTCAAGGCCAAAACACACACAAACACTTCAAGGCCGTTCTGCCACACTGCCCACACAAGAGCTCACCTCATTTCCTGTGTGGGCGGGGTAACAACACGTCATCACAACCACATCCATCCGCTTTAAACCATCGTCAGCTTCCGTCCAGCCGTACGGTCCCCTCGATTGCACCGGCATACAGTGCCTCATTAACTGACATGGCCTCACCTTTGACCTCCTGCCACGCCCCCAAAGCCTCCTCGCAGGGTTCAAAGGTTACCACCGCTTCTGAGACACGCCCATCTATCGCCAAGGCCAAGTCCCAGGCGCCGCTGTCCAAGCACTGGCCCGTGAAGCCACGCCCAATCGGAAGCAATAAAACCTGCATTAACGCACACGCACACTCCACACAGTGCCAAGAACACGCCCACATGCTTAATTAGGCCCAATTAGCTTTTTTTTTTCAAGGAGACCACACACTAAGCAGAAAAAAATGTCTGAAACCACCACATAGTTCAGCTAGATGCACAGTAGAGTCATACAATGCAAGCAGGCAGCCTATACATCAAATTTGACCTAAATGGGTAATGGTCGTCAAGCGTATGTGCACCCATGGCCCCGCCCCTCACGTAGCACGTGGGCGGAAAACATTGCAAATGCATGGCTTCCTATACAAACATGGGATAACTTCAAAGGGTTGTAACTTTAATTCTAAGGTGTGAATCTTAATTCCCCCAGGTCAGATCCTTAATTTCGACCCATTCTGCGTGCCCATATAAAAATTGTGGCATAATATGCTTTATAAACCCCTAAGGATTTTCTTCTTCCCTATTCCTTTTTTCTTTTTTTCTACTTAGTGTGTTAATTTCAAGGGGACCACACACTAAGCAGAAAAAAATGGTCCGAAAACCACCACACGGTCGAGCTGGATGCATAGTAGAGCCATACAATGCAAGCAGGCACCGAAACAGCAATATGCACAATGTTCGGTAAAGGGTCGTCAACGTACCCCGCGCGCCCGTAAAATTTATCCTGTTTGCCCGTAAATTTTTTTTGGTAAACTTTGCAAGTGAATGGCTTCCTATACAAACTTCAAAGAGCCAAAACTAATTCTAGGGCGTGAATCAAAAAAGTCTCTCCATCAAAGTTCGCCATTCTTCCCTGCCCATATAAAACTTACGGTCCCAACCGCTCCCCAGGGTCCCAATAATTAAAATCTTTTTTTTCTACTTAGTGTGTAATTAGTGTGTAATAAGTCGTTGCGGTTAATAGTTAAGAAAGAATGCTTTGATCTTGCTTTGATGTGGGCAATTACCGGTGTTTTCTTCAGGGGCCACTTCCGGTCGCTAATTACACGCACATAATCATCCCTGGCTGATTCTGGACACGCCCACCTTCGACCATAAGCACTCGTATGGCCTCTTCGGCCACGCCCCCTCACGATTCTCTAATTGAATTAGCCAATCCTCACGCTCACGCCCACGCAATTTAATGGTACCTTGAATAGTAAGTGCATGTACTGTATGTATGTATCTGCATGTACTTATGTACTTCAATTCTTTCTCTCACACACGCACACACACACACACACAATGAAGGGATCCATTACTCCGGCTGTATCAGGAGCTGCGACTGTCACGGTGTATTTGAATAGTAAGTGCATGTACTGTATGTATGTATATATCTGCATGTACTTATGTACTTCAATTTCTTTCACACGCACACGCACACACACACACACACACACACACACACACACACTGAAAGGATCCATTACTCTGGCTGTATCAGGAGCAGCGACTGTCACCGTGTATTTGAATTGTAAGTGCATGTATGTATATATCTGCATGTACTTACGTACTTCAATTCTTTCTCTCACACGCACACGCACACACACACACACTATGAGACTGACTGAGATCCAACACTGGCCATTGTCGGGAGCTGTATTGGCATTTGAATTGTAAACAAACATACCATAATATTATGCATGCATGCATATTATGTACGCATTGCTACTCTTGTACTTGAACTCTCCTCTCTCTCTCACACACACACACGTTTATGTAAATGTGATCCATACATACCTTGCTTTGTGCACATGCCTAGTATACTATTATCAACATTTATGTTTTACATCACTGTATTTTTATTTTATGACAGGCAGCTGCTCACGGGGGAGAGAAGAGTGACTGGCCTGGCCAGGAGAAGATAGGTCGTGTGTCGATAGGGGTTGATCCAAGTCCATATCATCTATTTTTACATGAATACTGTTTATTATTTTAGCTTTCATTGTTGAAGTTTTATAATAATGTGATGGTGTTATAATACCTTCATCTGAGCTAGGAGAGAAATAGCTAGGATCTTCATCCATGCCCAAGTCATCATCACTACCTTCTGCTGCCCACTCATCATCACTGAGGTAGTGGAGAAATTGATTGAGCTCAACTCGTGGTCTCTTGGCCATGCTCATTGAACCCACTCAAAACGCTAACCACTACAGCTGTGAGTATGCCGCTCGCACCTCGATGACATCATCTGCCATAGATCACGTCGCGATTGTGTGGGTGCTAAGTAGCGCGGTGGGCGTAGCTACTCATTAACCGGTAAGGGGCGCGTTCATTGTAAGTGTGCGGATATATCCGCCTATCGTTGTACCGCGTGCACGGATGTATCCGCATTTCGGCCCTAAAGGGTGCAATTCATTTTTCGAAACAATGAAAAATGGCAAAGTTATGAGGGTTTGAATGGTCACGGGTACAGCAAAAAGTACAAAACTTAATGAGCTATTTCTGGGAAGCCATAATAGCAATGAAGGTAAAATTTCTTCAGGTTACATATGTCCACTTGGGCTACCCACAAACCGAATATTATTGTCCAAATCTGAGAGGATCGTGTGCGAAACTTCGGTGAACTGATATGGAATTACCCCAGTAGCAGTTGTGAAGTCTGCCTATGCACTAAAGTTCATCGAATAGGGTAGGGTCGGGCTTGGGAGCTATCCAAAGGAATCTCTGACACAGCCCTTTCTCAGTGTTGGAAGGATGCTCAATTAGCCCTCTAGCTAGAGCAGGTTGAATGAAACCTCCCACTTTAAGTCCTGTGTGAGTCGTGAAATTTGCTTCCCCAGAAACTAAACAATCAAATAAGTGGTGATATTAAGCAAGCTGTAAATTATAATCTGTTCTTTGCACCCACTGATCACCACCATATACCTGGAGAAATATGGCTACTTGCTGTGAATCAGTAAGTGTACGGCCCCTACACACATTGATTTGAGACAAGAACATTAGAAGCTCATCATACAATCCAAGTAACTTCCAATGGTTTTCCTGCATGAGCTCTCCCAGTTTCTCAGACTGATCATCGAGCATCCAATAAGTTGCTTCCTCCTGACCACATTGAAGTCGTGTCTCCTGAACAAGCTTCCTTAAATACTTGCATAGGGTAGACTTGCCTGAGCCTGTAGGCATACAGATTGAAAGCCATACTAGCACTGGTTCAAGCCAGTCCGTCCCCTGAGTAGCTGGTAACAAATACCATCCCTGCCAGAACAGAAGTGGGAGGCATGATGATTGATTTAGCTGCTTGATAGCTAGCCGGTTTGAGTACAAGACATAGTATTAAACACCTGTAGCCAAAATACATAAACTATAAAGCTTTTATCCTACTTGTTTCAAATGTGGAGGAATGAGTTCCCAATCAAGGTCACATTCCCAACAGCATCATAGCCTTGAAGGAAGTTGGATAGCTGCTGCAATCTGCCTGGTGTCTCCAGAAAGAGAGCTGGTGCTCGCCATATTTAGCTTTTTCGTATGCCAAAATACTGCTGTTTCTACTAGGAAAGCAGCTTTTGCTTATTGGGCTTTTATGAACATTGTTATATCCAGGAAGTAAAAGGCCAGGGGAAGGGAAAGGCAAAGGAGTACCATCCACTAGCATCCCATAATAGCAATTCATATGATAGCTTCACTGCAGTGTTAACTAAAAGTCATCATAGACTGAAAATTCACACTAGTCTCCTGCATAGTGGTTTGTTTACACTTCATCTGCTAATTCCTAAACCTGCAAAACCAGTCTTGCTCCCCCTGGTACTCCACTCCTTTTAGTGCCCCCTACACATTAGAAACCTCACCTGACATTCAAGTGCGTTACGTTGTTAAAAGTTATGGTCATGCTGGCTACTTTTACTCAACATATTGAGGATGTCTCTGTTTTACGGCGGCTCTTGTTCTCTCTTTCTCAACTACCAAAGGAAGTGCCCAACTATTGGGAACCAGTAACCAAATTCGCTGTTTACAATATTGGACACAAGTGCTTTGATTGCAAAACAGGATAACTATTAGCAGAAAATTTACAAGAATTGGATCCTCTTGTATTTCAATCAGATCGCTCACTACAAACAGCTCATGGGAATGTGTGGCCCACTCATGAAGCCTTTGGGTGTTGTGCTTATGCCTGTTGAAGACGGGATTCACTTTGTTCACCGGAGTGCAGTCCAAGCACGTGATCGATATTGGTTTTGCGCATGCGCGTAAACGCAGGCGATAGGCAGGGGGAGGTGTTTGCGATCGCGAGCAAGGTCAACGAAAGGTTATTGTGTGCACATAAACAGAGAGGAGATAGAAGACAGAAAACAAGATACAGTGCTCTGGTACACAAAGTAAGGAAAAATATTGATTATTGTATTTCCATGTAGCTTGTAGATACACTCAAAGAGGGTGGAGTGGTTGAAACTGTACTTTTGTGTACAATACTGTCATAGTGCACTCCAGTCTGGTACATCAACTTAAAGTGCTTTACTTGAATTCTCAAAGAGTCTGGTACCTTAGGTTTTGTGTTGCACTTACTGGCCCAAGCATGTGCCATCTGTATGTACCTTGGAATGCTTGACAGTAGGTAGTAGACTGCAGGTCTGTCGCTGTGTCCAGTATCTCAACGTCGTCCCACTCTATCTCATGGCCGGCTTGCCAGGCGTGCTCAGCTACTGCAGATCTCTCGAAGGCTGCAAGTCTGCAGGCTGCCCTGTGCTCCTTGATCCTAGCTGTTAGACTTCTTCCAATTTCGCCTATGTAAAAGTCACCACAATCAGGCAAGAACTTGCAAGAATCTTACAAGCACTGGCTTGCAAGACTTCTTGCAAGTCTTGCAGCCCAGCAAGATATTAATCTTGCATGCAAGAATCTTACAAGATGCAAAAGGGAATCTTGCATGACTACTATACTACTACATGCACATGGATTGTTGCTATGGAAACCAGTTGCTCCACCCACGTCCTTTCAGTCTACAGTTATTCTACACAATAGTAAGATCATATATATACACACTAATAATAATATTAAATTTTATATAGTACAAATAATTGTGCATTTGTGGTCACTGATGTTTATATTATTATAGTAAAAAATCATGTAGCCAATGTTTATCAGGAAATCCTTGTGGGGTTCAAGGTGCTTGTTCTCCAGATCAGCTACCTGAATAATAACATAAATAATATTATCTGATGATTATAACAATATTACCGTATAGCCGGAAATATTGGCGGGCATTAAATTTGGCGGTTGAGCCCAAAATCGCTATTGCAAGAATATTGGCGGATTTAAAGTTGGCAGTTCGGTACGGGATCGCCATACGTATATATGCAAGTAGGAAATTTTGGCGGATTTTAATTTGGCGGTTGCAATATAGACTGCCAAACCGCCAAATTTAATTCCCCGCCAAATTTACTGGCTATACGGTATTATTATGACATTGTGTTTCATCGAGGTATGCTTATGTAAGGTGCATGTGTGCAGGGATGAACGCTGGGATACATAATACAACACTTCAAGGAAAGTAGAAATATCACCTATTGTATACTGCTATTAAAATGTAAATTCCTATTGACAATACAGCTGAACTGAATACGTAGAAATGCTGTGTCGTATCCTATACCTCTTCTGTTAGGTTTATGACTAGCCTTGAACCCAGGCCCTTTGAGGGGGAGGAGAAAGGACCTGGTACCTATTGCACACCCACGCACCAACTACCCCAAGAAAACCTGGGGTACCATAGTACGCGGCCTAGGGTTCAAGGCTACACCGATGTGACATTGCTTCATACCCTACCCTACACATGGGAGGAGAGCGAAAAAGCATACAGTCGTTTGCGGCACCCCAAGTTTTCTTGGGGTAGTTGGCACATGCCCATGCAATAGGTACCAGGCCCTCTTTCTTCCTAGCTCCTGCCAGGCCTGGGTACAAGGCTAGTCTACGACATAATTTGCATGCTGATTGCTAGAGATGGTCACTGTAGCTACTCAGACTTCAGGTCACACAAATTAATATTAAACACTGTCAAGCTATTCTGTTAGGAGTTAACGATCAGTTGATATAAATCATTAATTATTCTGTTTGCATGCACGCGCAAGGGGTAATGTACATGTAATCTATTTGTCCATCTGTCGTCATCATTATCCAGACGTACAACATCATTGTATAACCTAAGACTGAAATTCAATCTCATGCCAACACGAAAAATGCAAAATCTGAAATTGATGAGACCCATGGCCAGAGGTTAGCTAAAGCAGCAATAGTCCAGGTACATGTACATAAACAACTACTCAAATTGAACCGTCAAAGAATGTTGCTCGAGGCTGAGCATCCAACAGTTACTAACAGTCCAACAGTTCACCAGGTAAGGGATGTCATACGGTATATCCATTATCGGGGACATGTCACTGAATGTGTCGAGACTATAGTAATGATAGGTCCATAGGTCTTGGAGAGTGGTTGAGGCATCCAAAGCTATTATAAGGGTATAGCTAGCTGTGTGTATAATTATCTAATATGCTATAATGGAGATGTAGGCCCCTGGCTGAGTTGTAATGGCAACCAAACCATCAAACATGGCAAAATTGTGACCGGATTTGGGAAAACACTCCGTATGGGATCCGCGCGCGATTCGCGCAATGCGCGTTTTTAGTAGCTCAGGTCGAAATTTGTCAAATTCCAGATTTTGTCATATACATGTCGAACAACCCTTCTTCTAACTGTTGCCGTCTTCTACGGAGGCTAGTCGTGCTATACGAAGGCGACTTCATTTTGACCCACCTAGTCGGCACAGCCACCGTACACGGAGCCCGTTGCTATGGGCGGTAATTAGAATTCTCTACCTAGATACAGCTAGATTCATCGATCTACTGTACGTTCGCTCACCTTTTTAGCTTCTTGGGCATCTAAGAACAATCGGCTATCATCAACAACGAAATTCAACTCTTGCTCGATCTTTACGTTCATTTCGAACGGCTCCGCCCAGGTCCATTTAATTGATTTCCGGGTCACGCGTAGTATGCGGAAACGCCATACGCGTGCATAGCAACGCCTTTAGACCATAATTTCTTGATTATTGGGGGTGTGGCGCGATCACAAAGCGCTCTATCTCCACAACGAAGCGCACGATTGGCCTAAGACTTGAACGCGGGTTAGCTCTATGGTAGAGCTTATCAATCACGCATCAAACTCAAATTTCTGAAAAAATCCCATACGGAGGGTTTTCCCAAATCCCGTCACATTTAATTGATTTCCGGGTCACGCGTAGTATGCGGAAACACCATACGCGTGCATAGCAACGCCTTTAGACGGTAATTTCTCGATTATTGGGGGTATGGCGCGATCGTAAACAAAGCGCTGTATCTCCACAACGAAGCACGCGATCGGCCTAAGACTTGAACGCGGGTTAGCTCTATGCTAGAGCTTATCAACCTTGCACCAAACTCAATTTCTGAAAAAATCCCATACGGAGGGTTTTCCCAAATCCGGTCACAATTGAGCTTGAAATACTCAGGATTTTATCTAGTCTGAAATATTGTGGGGGGAGGGGGGGACGAGATAATGGGTTGCCTGAGGGGGTGGGTGTGGGAGGGGGTGTAATGTGCATGCACAAAGTTAAAGCATAAATTGATTAGTGGTTCTATAAGCAACACAATAATAATATTATTATGAATTTACATTGAATCTGGAGGGGAAGGGGAAGCTGAGGGGACTGGCTACGAAGACATTTAGCATTGGTCATGCACACCTGTAACTATCAACCACATCTCTAGCCGACCACATACCGTAGAGTGGGAAATTTTCGAGGGAGAAAACTCACGGATCGGTAGAAAGCATTTTGCGGAGAAAACTTTCGCGCAATGTTAAAACTGGTCGCATAATGGGTGTGGCATGCCTAGAATTTCGTGGAGAGAACTTTCGTGGATGGCTAAAAAATTGCGAAATTCGTGAAAGTTTTCTCCCTCGAAATTTCCCGCTATACGGTACTTTCTGCTCATGCACACAAGTGTGAGTCATTGTCACCATTCGTTGTAGTGATCTATTGTTCAAAAAGTGTTCACTTCAACTTTGCAAGCAACAGTAGGATGCACATGCAACACATACCGGGTATAGACTGCAAATAAGACTGCAGAAAAAACATTGGGCAAGTGAAGGAATTTGCTCCGGAAGTAAAATAATAAAGTGGGGTGGCCCTCACCATCTAATCTCGTCCCCAGGCCTTCTCAGGGGGGGGGGGGGGGAGGGGGGAGGGAAAGGCCTGAACAGCACCATGATCGCTAGTACATTCTGTATTCTTTAGACAAATGGACCATTTCACTTGTTAGCACATGGTAGGAATTAGTGTACGGACACTTTAATTTTACGGTAAATTAGCTATATGGGAAACATAGTGCATGCACATGCAGTGGATACCAGGTCTTCCTTTCCCCTTCCCCCTCAGAAGGCCTGGGGACGAGGCTACTCACCACCTGGCTCCTCCAAATATGCTAAAAACTATAAATTTTACGCAGTCGCTATTGATCCGGCAGCCGGACGACCTTTTCCAATGCTATAGATCCGGCAGAAATACTTAGAAAATTTTCAGAAAAAAGGAGCTAGAAAAAAAAAAAAAAAGCAAACGCGACAAACTGGATTCGAACCCCGTACCATCGGCTCCAGAATCCAGACACACTGCCACTGCACCACCACTGCTGCCGCTGCTGGAACCCATTTTTTCACGATTATATACACCAAACAACGATACTAGTATAGTACATCACTAACCCTGCTAACCATACCGTAGCCGAAACCCAACCCTACCTACCTACCCTGCCGAACTAACCCTGCTAACCATACTATAGCCGAAACCCAGCTAGCCCTACCTACCATGGAATGTATGGAATGTATAGTACTCTACGTATATATATATAGCTGGCAGTTCCAAAGGGGGCTGGGACTGCCGGACCTATAGCATTGGAAAAGGTCGTCCGGCTGCCGGATCAATAGCCACTGCATAAATTTATATTATTCAAAATTACCTTAAAATGCAGCAGACAAGTCCAACTGTCATGACATTGTGTTTGTCCAGAATTGCATAGCTAGCTCTTATAGTGTCCTCAGTCTGGTGGCTACCCTCTCTTTCAGAACTGAATTATGAAGGAAAGAGGTTTTTACCGCCAATATAGAGTAGGTGCAGCAAAAGTTGACAAAATTGAAGTGCATTGCTCCTGCTATTAGATAGCGGCTAGCACCTTTAGCTATGCTCCCGGGAGAAAAGGAACGCGTGCGCGCGCAGTTTATTATCGAAAATACGCGGTTTTTATGCCAATTTTCGCGCGTATTACCGCACGGTACCGCCCCAAACCGTTTATTTCCGGTGCGATCGAAAACAAAGTTAAGAAAGGAGCACTTCGATTCTGTGCGCGTTCGAACCTTCGGCTGCTAAGCTTCAACGACCCTGAGTATCGCCTGCTACAAGCTTGCTTTAACGTCGAAACGCCATCGTCGTTTATTCTTGAACCGCTTGCACCCGCGCATTTGGGCGTGACCGGACGTTGAACGGTCAATATTTCACGTATATCCGCGGATATCCGTGTTGTACCCACCAACGCTCGCACTAACCATGTATTTGCGTGGTCCTTTTCACCCGGGCTCCCCCATAAATATTAAATATCATACCAATTAAGTTCAAAACTCTGCCGAACTTTCTTCTGACTCGAACTGTAGCTCTTGGTGCTTTTGTAGAAATTTTCTTTTGTCACATACTCAGTGAATTTGCTCTTCTGTGCAGCTGCAGGCAAATGAATCTCTGACTGAAACTGGCGCATGGCAGCTGCGATACCGCGGCCCACACATCATGTGACTTGAAACGACCAATCAAATGTAAGCAGAGCGCGGTCGTGGCGGGATACTAGTGCGAGCGTTCGATCGAGCAGAGCGGACTTCGTGTTGATTCTTGTCTTTTACACTCACCAGAAGAGCCTGCAAGCTGAATGATGACAAAACTCTTAGAGAGATACTCCTTCGAGCTAGATCGAGTTGACCACACCTCCTTTCGGTAAATAAGGCACTATCCAACATAATATAATTACCGAGCGCCTTAGCGCGAGGCATCTAATTTGGGAGTATGGCCTTGTTGAACGTATCTATGTATGTATGTCAGTCACACTTAGGAATGCAATAATCAATGCATATGCGCATGCGTGCATTTACTCGATCGACGTCCTTTACCTACTTCCAGTGCGTTTACTCAATCGCCGTGCGTTTACTCAATCGCCGTCCTTTACCTACTTCCACGTGGCTTATACCTGGAGCTCATGATGTCTGAACGAAAGAGACAGCTAGCCAGGCTGCTAAGCAACGGCAGAGGAGCTGCATGAATCCTTATGTCCAGCGACAAGAAGCAAGGCGTCATCATCAGCATGCTTCAAGAGCTGCTGAAAATGAACGAAGGAGGTGAATATGGAGTACCACACTTTTAAGCAAGGGCCTGCTATTACTTGATTGAGGGTTTCATTCACAGAACTCAGTGGCCCTATTACACCAAAGTCACTTCTGAAAGCAAGACCATTTACAATCCAGCATGAGGACGGAATAATAAAATCTATCCGACACTCTTAGATATCTCTGGCAATGAATGTTTGGACTGGTTTGCACACATGAACTGGATATGGAAACCAACTGCAACACTTACTGGCCATAATTACCGTAAACTCACCCCCTTAAACAGTTTCTTATTATTAATCTGTTAATTGATTTGTATATCAACCTTGATCAACCACTTATCATTGTTTATCAATCTGCAAATCACTTATTATTATTTCATCCACTGATTTCCTGATTCTAATAATTTAAGTATTATACTGGTAATTATTTAAACCATCATTTCTTATAAATAAATATTGCAATATTCTGCGCGAGGCACTCACTTGCACTCAGTGTATACCTAGTAATATAATATATCTCTCTCTCCTCTGTCAGGTGTCTGAACTAGATGCTATAGAAACTTATTATTTCAGAATGGAAATCTTATTAAGACAGATAAGTTGTCAATGTGACTGAAGGGTATAAATACAATAAACAATTACTATCGTCTGAATAAACTTTGTAGCAGCCTGGGACCAGTAGTTACACTGGTCAGTTACGTACATACAGAGACACTGGTCAGTCGACTTAGCTGTTTATCAGCAGTTACACTGGTCAGTTACGTACATACAGAGACACACTGGTCAGTCGACTTAGCTATTCATCAGCAGTTACACTGGTCAGCTACATACATACTGAAACACACTGGTTGGTCGACTTAGCAGTATGCTTATTGTATCACAACTTAAGATAAGATTTATTTTATTTGATCTGATGTTACTTGTAGATACGAGATTGAGAGAACAGTATTACGCTTGTGAGGATCATGGTATTGGTGTCCTGAGACAAGATTGATTATGGCTCAGCCAATCTCAATTTGTTATGTTAAGGGATGTGACTGTTGTGTGTGTGTGTGGGGGGGGGGGGGGGGGTGGGGGTGGGGGGGGAGGACTTGGTGCAGTTGTTAGGTTGCTTAAGCCCGAACCCAACTGTAAATAGGGGGCCTGGCCTTGTGCTGGGGTGGACATGACCATTGTTGGTGGGAATGTGGCTGTGGCCTGTGTGGAGTCACGGCCTTTCCTCAGTCAGCTAGTGCCATGCCATTGCAGTCACTTTCTTCTGCTAGACTCGAGGCTAAAAGTACGTAGCACCTGGGAGCAATGGTCCACGCTAAAAAAGGACCAGGGTGTAAGAATTAGGATGGCCCATCCACAATCCATGACGTGTATGTACTGTGTGTGTATGAGAACGAGAGACATAGCCAATTTCATTTACGTCTACTACAATGCGTCTACTACATGCATTGTAGGATTCTATGATGTCAAAAGTTTGGTGTGGACTTCACCAATAGTATACTCTTTACTTCACTTACTACAAGAATGTTAATTATTGCTATTAATATAATATTATTATTATTATGATGATGATGATGAAATGATGGTGTTGCTACTATATAACGTTAATGGGTTAGAGTCGCCCATACTAATGAGCCCCGGGGTACAATCTTTTGGTAAAGATCGTCATCACACTACTGCGTATAATAATCATAATATTAAACTTGTGAGACGCCTAACACATCTTGCAAGACACCAAGCACATTCTTGCATCTTTATTTTTGAAGTGATCTAACTACAAGATTTTGCTATAGAATGCAAGATTCTTGATGCCCATATATAAATCCTGCAAAATCTTGCAAGATTTCTGAGGTACAGTGCTTCAAGGCAAAAGAGCAAATTTTTTGATTTTGAGCTTAAATGGTTGTAAAAATGGTTCTGTTTAATATTATCGGATGAAATCTGGTTTACACTTTCTACAATCATATTGAAATTTACAGCTGGATTTATGGGATGTAATTTTGATTAATTTCGCTTCAATGGCTTCACAAGCGGTTCCACTTCGAGAAATACTTTTGGCATAGTAAAAGCTTATTATTTTTAGTTAAGAAACTGCACTTTTTCCTCTGATGTGGCACCATATGAAGTTACTTGGACACAAATTTGAAGGCTAAGGGAAGTATGGTTTGTCGGATATCATTAAAAATGTCATTTCAGAGTGTTTTGGCATTTTATTTGAAAAGTACTTTGAGTTAAGAAAATCCACTTGAGCCTCTCAATGTACTTGTATTAGAGTTTCAGATTCCCAAATTTGAAGATTCAACTCCAAAGTACTCTTGAGATATTGCCACTTTTGTCCAAGATTTGTGAAAAATGGCTCAAAAACTGCCTGAACTTGTGCGGCTTCTCTATTAGCTATATATGGGGATGTTGAGTTGTGCAAAAAGATGATAAAAGTGATTTTTATGATATTTGTAGATGTTATTAAGCACAGTGAAGCTCATTTAACTTCAAAAAATAGAAGTTCAAAAAATTTGCTCTCTTACCTTGAAGCACTGTAAGTAGGTGCAAGATACAACTTGCATGAATTGTGTAAGATTCTTACAAGATCTTGCTAGAAGCTTCTGTACGGGTTGCACCACTATCTTTGGTAATTTCAAATGAACCTGGTGAATCTTTTTGATGTATTGAGTCATGGGTGAATTTGTTACTTTTTGTTTTTCGAACTAAACAATGCTTAATTAAAGCACGTGGTCTCCCTTGGAGATAAGTTGGAACTAAAAGTAATTTGCAGGCACTCGATAAACATCCATTTGTTGATAATTCTCAAACAAGTAGTGTTGATGTGAATCAGGTAGAAACTGGTCAATAAGAACCAAGCCAGTCAAGGTCATGCTCCTTTTTCTCGGTAAAAATGAATACTTAAGGGCCTTGTTTAACCATAATATGTGAGCGAATTTGAGAAAAGGGGTAACTTCGCGCAAAATGCGATTTTTTGTCACTTTTCAGCCTGCCACCATTTCAAGCCAGTAAGAGCCCTAGGCTTCAGACTTGGTTTGCAAGCAGTTTGGACCTTCTACTTCACAGATCCAACGTTAGAAGCTAGAGCAAGCCTCCTGTCCTGAGCGGTGAGCCGCCAAAGAGGGCCATAAAACGGCGTTTTTCGAACACGATCGATGCGCGCTCGCCCTGCCCATACCGGAAGTGGGCGGGGCTCGTGATTAGCAGCGAGTGTAGTAGGATGATGGAAGAACATTCATGGCAGGTTTGAAGTTCATTGCTGCTATGGTTCCAAAGTTATAAGCGTTTTACAACCAAAATTCGGTAAATGCGTGAAGTTACCCCTTTTCTCAAATTCGCTCACATATTATGTACATGTATACCTCAAGTTACCACTAATTAGTCCAAAGTGTTTTGTGGTCAGTCACACAAGAGAAAGGTATATAATATGTATAAAAATGCACATACTGTATCATTGAATAATGGTGTGTTTTAATTAGAAAACCACAGTGTGCATGTGTCCATGTACATGTAGTTATGTGAAATCAGAGACACAATAATGCTTAGCCAGGACATTTTAGTGCTAACCTACATGTACAATGTAAGAGTATATTACCACAGCAGCTATGTGTGGAAGTATATGTATATTGTACCATGTATATGTACATGCATGTATACATGTACATGTAGGATGGTCTCTTACCTGTGGAATGCACAGCCAGGTTTTGTTCAACCACTGTTGTACACGGGTGTTATTTTGCCACTCAGGTGATTGCTTAAGGGTGGTGACTGCTTCTTGATAATAAGCATCGTGTGATAATCCACTATCTGACTGTGGAGACGGTTCCCATGCACAAGCACGTAAGTTTGCCAATAATTGTTCGTGTTCATGTTTGTTAAGCCCGTTCTTATGGTCCCTTGTCCATCTAGTCCATGCTTGCTCGCGATGGAAATCACAAATATAGATGGTAATCCCAGGAAACGCCTGTTCTATTGCAGAGATTTCAGCCTCAGAATAGTCACATGGAGTGGCTTCCAGTCTTTATTCCAATTGGCATGCACAATGGTATGTTGGCAGGCATCTGTCTTTAGGCCAGTACAAGACAGTGGCTGCCATACAACTGACTTGTTAGATGTTGACATAGGAATTTAATTAGTACCTACTGTTTTACATTGAGCATGTTACCCAAGTGTCACTGTGTACACTAACATGAACTATGAACCTATAATATTGTATTGGAGAATACTCTGTCACTAGTTACCTAACAATGCACACTGTACAGGAACAGTGTTGCTTGGCTTTACAAATTTGCAACATGCAGACCAACTATAGCTACGTAATGTGCTGAGGGTTTTGCACTATAGTGCTTGAGTAGGGTGATGATCACACTACAGTGCTACCGGGCAAGAGAGTACATTTTGACCACTGTGTGGTTTCTGCAGATTTTATCTATGAATCTTGCATGTATTCAGTTTTAATTTTTTGCACAGTTAGGTCAATGGTTGGACTACCTACACGCCAAATTGTGGAGTGTAATGAACTTTCGTCTGGCATCTGGAGAGGAAAATGTCCGAAATTTGTGCATTTTTATGTTAGTGTTAGTGTTAGTGTTAGGTTAGGGTTAGGTTGTGATTCTTGAGTTTCACTAGTAGTTAACAACCTTGATTTGGCCTGCTGGTTGGTACCATCAGGCTGTATCTCTGTACCAAATTTGATGCCTTAACTACAAACTGCCTTGGAGATATTAACCATAGTAGTTAAAATTAGTGAAAATTATATGCATTTACGTTAGGTTGTGAATTTCGCATGAATATCATAGTTAAGACAGTACAACAGAGTATTGGTGCTCCACATTGCAATGATAAATTGTTTGCGTCTTTGAAATTGTGAATATCTTGCAGATTGCGCCAGATCCGGAAGGAAATGTAAGTTCCGTCAGTTCACCCGAGTTCAAGTCCAACTATTGATGACATAGTCGATCACACGTGAGGATGACGCGTGGCCGGTCGAGGGCGCCGAGCGCAGGCCACGCGTTTCAATAATCAAACCCCGAATTCGCGAAGTATTACAGTTCTGTGTTATGCAATGGAGCTTCTCGTCTTCTTCGAGTGCCAGGTACGTGGGGTGAAGTTTTACGATCTTCGCGAGGCTGGGGCTAGGTGGGGGGGGGGGGGGGGGGGGGGTACTAGCCTTCGATTGGTAAAGGAGCCATCAAACCTCCATGACCCTCTCTGTGTCGCAGCTTGGGTCCTTGGGAGCCCGAGAGCAAGACCACTCATGCTCGGCCACGTGGCTAAGGAGGCAGCTAGGTGGTTGAATCAACTGCTTCAACCACCCTACAGAGTAATAAGGTAGGTAGTAAGTAGTGGTACTTACTGTCAAATAGTTGATGACTTGTATATGAAGCCAGCCTTGTATGCATATACATGTCAGGTCATACATGTATTCCACATGCATACAAATTATTTAGCTACGTGGTCTCTGAGCTGTACTCAAGGGTCCCAGGTGATCGCAATTGGAGGCATCGCGTGGCAGACATTCACATATTTGTGAATGGTCCACCATGCATGTTGCCTCGATTGCAGGAGTTGTTGGGGGGAAAACAGATGGACTTACTTGGACTAACGGTATTTCTTACTCATATTTATTACCTGTACATGTACATCATGTATTATCGTCTTTATTTAACAGTTTGGACCATTTGACAAGTGTGGCAATCCAGTACGCGACGAACAGCCTGATGACGACGAGATGATCGAGACACCTACCAAGACATCGACAACACCACCAGACAGTCTCTCTCCCTCTAACAAACTTCCCAACTTCACTCAACAGGACATCTGGGACGCCATTTTCCCCCCAACACCTCCTTAAGCTGCGACACTTCAACCGGTTTTTTAAAAGCCACCCCATGTACAAAAGATTCCACTTTATCCAATTAAAGCACACTATTACAGTACAAATAACATACATACAATAGATTACAAGTTATGCTTGAAGCTTTAAGCTTGAGGCTAATAAGAGTATTCTCTACAAACAGTCAAGATCTGCTATGTGTACCACATACATGTATTTGTAATAAATATGTATACCTAGTAGTTGCGTTCATGTGTGTGGTACACATAGTAGATCTCAACTGTTTGCAGAAAACACTCTAGGTGTGACTTGTACAATTTGACTTGTGCTTCCACTTCTTTGCCCTTGCAGCCACTTCGATACGCCATCTTGTAATCACGACATGTTCGAAAGAATTTGTTCATCATTTCGACAGTTACTGCTTCCAGGGATGTTGGAATCACAGATCTCAACTTAACGATGGTACCATTGACATATTGACGTGAGATTTTCTTCGCGTGGCACCAATTTCTCTCTATCGGATTTAGTTCACAATGGTATGCTAGTACAAGCAAATATGTCCTCTACTTCGAACTAATTCCTCAAGAATGGTGGGTTGGTTGGCAAAATCTGGAAATTTGTTCAATTTCTGTCTCATCTTGTCAGCATTCATGCCCTTGACATCAACCCCATGCTCCTGTAGTACAAGTTTCATTCCTTTGGGTGTTCCATCATGCTGTACCATCTGCTGTGTCTCGCCATTCCAAATTATATCTCTCATTACCGGTTGTTTGCCTCCGGGATAGATATTCATGGTAGCTGCGTTTAGACCGTCTGATGGATATTTCTTGTGATTCGGTGCATTATCGAAGAGAAATATTCCTGTTACTTGCGGAAATTTGCGTCCAAATATTTGCAGGGCACTATCAACTTGTTCAATGAACATCTCATTATTAAAATATCCGTCACGTTGTGTCTCAAGATATAATCGAGCTTCACCTTTATCATCGCGAAGATATCCATGACCCTCAACAATGAAATCAGATACCATTATGCTTGATCCAAGATATTTCTGACGTAGCACCTGACATTCCCCATCATTCCAGAACGTCGTTTGATCAGCATTGGAGTAAAAAGTTGTCTCATCATGCACTACTCGAATGTACTGCTTCTCTGTATCCACAGTATTTGGACATGGCTGTGATGGTGTGATGGTTGTTTCATCCAATTCGGCCAATTTCTCCAGGAGTTCCACCCGATACGCTGTCACATCATCTCGTTCGTGGCCATCGAAAAATACACCCTTTTGATGATTATAAATACTAAAACCAAGGTGGTGAAGCCATTGTCGCCCAGTTTCAAGAGCAATGACAACACCGAGGCTATCCTTCACCCACTTGCAAAACCTATCTGTTGTGAGATTCGGTTCACCCTTTCTGTAAGCATTTTCATGCACAAATGCACGCGTAGCAAGCTGAAATTCTTCATCGTGTAAGATTGCAGTGGGGTTGCCGCAGGCTTTGCCTCGCTCAGATGACAGCTCTGTTTCAATGTAGTGGTCATCAATGTTATCAAGTGAGCCTGGATACTGAGACAAGTTGCTGAAGTACGCAAAGGCCCACCTCCGTACCACTTGGTGAGAAAACCCAGTTACAGCTGCAGCGAACTTGGAAGCTTCAACAATTCCTTTATCAAGTTCTGCCATTGCTGCGGTCATCATTTGAATTGCCAGAGCTTTATGGATCTCCCAAGACACATTTCTAGCTACTTAATTATTTATGCACTGTTGCCCTTTTATAAAAAGCTCTTTGTTGTTCCCGTAAATATGATACAAAGTATCATCATCAGGTTGACTTGCCTGCTTTTGTATGCTTGCCTTTACTTTTACAGCCTTCTTAGGATCTCCTCTTGATTCAAAGGTTGGGGCAACAGAGGCAGCAACTCTGGATCTGGCAGCATCCTTGCAGGCTCTCTGTGGAAGGCTTGCAACTTCACTGTTGGTGATGTCCAGCAGAGCAGCAATGCCACGCTTCCTTTGCCTCCTGGGGGGTTGGTTCTGAAAAGAACCGGTTTCTTGGCTCCAAAGAGAGTCGAGCAGCTGGCTCTGAGAAGAGCAGGTTGAGTTGGGTAAAGAGAAATCTTCCATAGTGATTGAGCACGTTAAAATTCGAACTTTGAATGAAAGCGCGCGCAGTACCCATGAATTCAATACGCTCGCGGTTGAGTGCGCGAAATCGCGTGCGATCAATTTCGCGAATAAGTACGTACACGTGATCGTATGCATATGTCACGCGTCTAGGCCTGAGTCATCAATACGTGTATTGGCACAGTTGCTGAACTGAGGAGAAACAGCGTTTTTGCATTTTATGTAAGTTACTAATGAAGAGAAGTGTGCATGCAGCTTAAGAAAAAAATGTACTCTCTTGCCCGGTAGCACTGTATATGAAGCTGGGCCTCGAGAGCTAGGAAGGAAATAGAAGCCCAGGTTGGAGCATAATATACGGCATGCATACATGACTGCGTATACCGTAGTGTCCCAGGTAAGCACTCATGGGTACTTAAACATAACTCGCAATTTTGGCCCACATGGCCACTTACATGAGATCAAAATCCCATACGTTTGTACAGAAGCTGCTATAGTTGTCCCTTGAAATGTGGTACATGGGCGCTTACTGGGAGTGGCACTTGCCCGGGAGACTACGGTATGCGTGTGCACAAAATCATGTACTTTTACATGTACATGCATGTATATTACTAGTGTGCAGTTTACTGTATAACAAGACTTTTTCAAGGGGTTAAATTTTTGCCGATAAGCTAGATATGATCATGTCCATTATAACTAGAGCTCTATAGAGCACATACCCCGCGCGCACATTGCGCAACCTATAGAGCTGCTTTTGTTGCTGCTTGGTTGTATCAAGGGCTTATAGACCCCCATAAGCTCTTGGTTGTATAATAACTATAGGGCTCTTGGTGATATCAGCAAAAACACCACTGACTCTCTCTCTGCACCAGATCTAGACTATGTACATATAGGTATCTTACATTCTGATACGATGGGGCTTTGCATTCCAGTCTGCGGATAGCTTACCAGCCAAACGTATGCCGCTAGCATTATTGACGACCTTTACCTTCCATAAGTTATGCGCATGAGCAGAAAACACAAGGCCTGCATGCACAATGCATTGAGTGGGCACTGTCGATAGGCGTGGTTATGAAGGCTAACAAAAAGACACCATTTGTGACGCTCGTGGGCCATATCCCTCGATTCGGAACACACTGAAGCCCGTTTTTCGCCAAATGCGACTGATTGATTGTGCTTACTAGTCGCTCAGGTGCCTAGACCTCGAGATATGGCGATTTTTCTGCTAACAACAACAACTACAACAACGACAACGACGACACGACCGATTACTTTACCCCCTTGCGCATGCGCGCAGGGTAATAACTATAGTTATAGCACAGGGCAGGGGATTTATGGCAGTAAACTGACCAGATTCCCAGGTAGTTTACATAATAGTTACTGCGTGCCGGGAGTGCAGTATGCGATTTACACCACTCCTCGAGTGCTGTAAATCGTGTACTGCACGACCAAGCGCACGCATTAACTGGCTTATTGTATGACATTCTGATGTGGACCGCCACAACAGCCTACTCATACAGGGCTGCTTGTATACCCATTGATCCGTCATTTATTAAATTTTATTTTTTGTGAAAAACGGTCGAACAAAGCTTCATTTTCAAAAGTAGCAAGGCATACGTACGCAGATCAGTGCTCTCTGACTTGGACAGTTTGTAGGTAGCTAGCTCTAGTAGCTAAATCTTAGTCAAGGCTATCTAACACTAACACAAAAATACTGACCTTTGACAATTTAAAAGCACATGAAGAAGCAAGTATTCGCCTTGATACTATTGAGACTAACTTCTAGACTGAACGGTTGTCACAAAGAAGCTTTCAGACTTTCAAAAGCTTAATTTTCTAATCAAAGCCTGCTAGCATGCTTTATGGCCAATAATGTCCGTGCAATATTGGCCATATTGTTTTAGAGCCAATATCGGCACATTTCGGATAACCAAAAACATGCCATGAATGGCACAAGTGTCGCTATGTGTGATTACTGTGCCATTTTTGGTTGAATTGGTAATAGGTTACTCTATAGGAAAGGGTGTGATGTGACCATTGTGCCACTTTTGGTAGAATAGGTAATCGGTTACTCTATAGGGAAGGGTGTGACCATTGTGCCACTTTTGGTATAATAGGTAATCGGTTACTCTATAGGAAAGGGTGTGACCATTGTGTCACTATTGGTAGAATAGGTAATAGGTTACTCTATAGGGAAGAGTGACCATTGTGCCACTTTTGGTAGAATAGGTAATCGGTTACTCTATAGGGAAGAGTGTGACCATTGTGCCACTTTTGGTAGAATAGGTAATCGGTTACTCTATAGGGAAGAGTGTGACCATTGTGCCACTTTTGGCAGAATAGGTAATAGTTACTCTATAGGGAAGCGGGTGACTATTGTGCCACTTTTGGTTGAAGTGGTAATAGGTTACTCTATAGGGAGCGGGTGACTATTGTGCCACTTTTGGTTGAAGTGAAAATAGGTTACTCTATAGGGAAGTGTGTGACTATTGTGCCGTTTTTGGCTCAATTGGTAATTAGAGACATGATATAAATGATACATCTTCCAAGTTTGGCACATTCTCATTTCAACCCAAAATGGCAGAATGTTATGATATCAAATATTTGCCAGTTATGGGTTTTGGTTTTTTGGTCATCTGTGAGCGAATTTGAGAAAAGGGGTAACTTTGCGCATTTTCCAAATTTTTGTTTTAAAACGCTTATATCTCTGGAACCATAGTAGCTATGAACTTCAAAGTTGGCATGAATATTCTTTCATCATCCTGCTACACTCGCTGCAAATCGCGAGCCCCGCCCACTTCCGGTATGGGCGGGGCGAGTGCGCGCGTCGATCTCGTTCGAAAAACGCCATTTTATGCCCCTCTTTGGCAGCTCACCGCTCAGACTTCTAACGTTGGATCTGTGAAGTAGAAGGCCCAAACTGCTAGCAAACCAAGTCTGAAGCCTAGGGCTCTTACTGGCTTGAAATGGTGGTAGGTTGAAAAGTGACAAAAAATCGCGTTTTGCGCGAAGTTACCCCTTTTCTCAAATTTGCTCACATCTATGAGTTATTTGCATGGCATTTTAATCAAATCCTAACCCAAACACCAAATCCAAACCCAAACACAAACCCACGGCTGAAATCATATCCTACTTGGTAGAAATAAATATTATGGTGAATAGGAACATGGTATGATAACCGGAACCCAGACCCACTAATGACAAAATAATCCATAAATCGCTGAAATCTAATTGAGCCAAAACTGGTAGAACATGATTGAAATACATAGGCTGAAATCAAGTTGTGCCAAAATTGGTACTATGAGAACACTGCGCAATAATTATCCCGTAGATGGCTGAAATCAAATTGTGCAAAAAGTGGTAGTTTTGTTAGCATTCCATAACTAGCAAAAGTTTGATATCATAATGATCTGCCATTTTTGGTTGAAATGAGGAGGTGCCATGCTTGGAACATGTATGATTTATATCATGTCTCTAATTACCAATTGAGTCAAAAGCGGCACAATAGTCACACGCTTCCCTATAGAGTAACTGATTACCAATTCTACCGAAAGTTGCACAATGGTCACACGCTTTCCTATAGGGTAACTGATTACCAATTCTACCGAAAGTGGCACAATAGTCACACTCTTCCCTATAGAGTACGTAACCAGTTACCTATTCTACCAAAAGTGGCACAATAGTCACACTCTTCCCTATAGAGTAGCTTATTACCACTTCAACCAAAAATGGCACAATAGTATAGTCACACATAGTGACACTTGTGCCATTCATGGCGTGTTTTTGGTTATCTGAAATGTGCCAATATAGGCTCTAAAACATAGCTCCCAATTCGAGCACGCTCTACGTGTACCGGGTATAAAGCACAGGCAGTGCCCTTTGATGTTATAATATGGCTTCATACAATAAGTTGCCATAAGATCAATTCATATATGTGACCGGATTTGGGAAAACCCTCCGTATGGGATTTTTTCAGAATTTGATACATGGTTGATAAGCTTTACCATAGAGCTAACCCACGTTTAAGTCTTAGGCCGATCGTGTGCTTGGTTGTGGAGATACAGCGCTTTGTTTGCAATCGCGCCACACCCCCAATAATCGAGAAATTACGGTCTAAAGGCGTTGCTTTGCACGCGTATGGCGTTTCCGCATACTACGCGTGACCCGGAAATGGACCTGGGCGGAGCCGTTCGAAACGAACGTAAAGATCGAACAAGAGTTGAATTTCGTTGTTGACAACAACAGCTGAAAAGGTGAGCGAACGTACAGTAGATCGATGAATCTAGCTGTATCTAGGTAGAGAATTCTAATTACCACCCATAGCAACGGGCTCCGTGCTTGGCGGCTGTGCCGACTAGGTGGGTCAAAATGAAGGCTTATTTCGCCTTCGTATAGCACGACTAGCCTCCGTAGAAGACGGCAACAGTTAGAAGGGTTGTTCGACATGTGTATGACAAAATCTGGACTTTGACAAATTTCGACCTGAGCTGCTAAAAACGCGCATTGCGCAAATCGCGCGCAGATCCCATATGGAGGGTTTTCCCAAATCCGGTCACATATTATAATTATGTACATTATTTTGCTACCTTATCAGACGATGGTTCCCGTCTATATGCCAAAGGGCATTAGGTGAATGCACTGAATATATTATACGTCTTACTACTGTATTGCACCATCTGTTTATAACACCACGTGGATCAGTTCGTGCCATTGCTTCTCTCACACGGCTTTGTTGCACATGATGATTAAGTCCCTTTAAGTGTCCCTGCATCATCCTGTAGCCACAGTTGGAATCCTGCTCTTGGAGGGATCGGATCATCCCATCTAAATCATCATCACTGATATTGCTATACTGGCTGCGTATCAGCATCCCAAATTCAGCCATTCTACGGCGTAAAGTAGTTAAGGATACATGGAGCAAACGTGCCGTAGATATTGCGGAGAAACCATGTCCAAAGAAATATTCTAGCATAGGTTTAGTTGTGTCAATCTTTGGTCGACCTCTCTCTCCTGTGAAGTGGACCTGTAAGTAGTATCCATAGTTGTCAGTCTCTGTCGTTACTCAGATACTGAAGTAATCTTTCCAGATCGTCAATTACCTCTTGCATGATTCTTATATTTTCCATCATCCCAACGTCAGCACTTGATACTCCAAGTAATATCACGAACACTCTAAGCAGGCGTTCAGCAAGTGTTAGCAAAGAGTCTACTGTCGTATAAGTAATATCGTCCTCTACGGTTGCACGACGTATCCCTGTAAGCAGAGACATCAGGAGCACTGATGATTCTTCCATGGATGATGGGGTCTTTCAACTGTTTGGAGTGCAAAATAGCTAGCTCTCTTGCTGTGTGTACTGCACCTGCAATCTATGGTGCACCATAGATTAAATTAAGTTTCTTGATGTACAGTTCCGCTTTCGGAATGATTGTCCCGCGTCCCGCACTAACCTTGCTCGGGACGCAGTTCATCCCGCTTTAGGCACAGTTGTGATTCATACAGTACTCTCGATCAAACGAGAAAGATATTGGAGGTGGGGCAAACCGTGTTGTACCCGGGAGGAGGTGGCGACCCCGTGCCGGCGCGAGCCCAGCTAGAGCAGCCTCCTGAGAGGAAATCCAAGCGAATGTGTTCGTTTTCTTCTGCATGGTTCATACAGCAGTACCTCCATGTAGGCTATACGGATTTGTCAGTATTTTTACTAAATTCTGACCATAAAATACTGAAAAAATGTAATACTGAAAACAGGGAGAATTTAGTGCATACATCATAGCTATGGAGCTCTTAATAAAATAAATGCTGAAAATGCATGCAAAATACTGAAAATCAAATGGGAATACTGATAGTCAGGAGAGCAGCTTGGAGACACTGATACAGTAATGCTTGGATCAGATATTATATAAAGTTAATATTAGTGCAAGATCTTATTACGCATATGACTTCACACACGACACTAAATTTTATTAAGTTTTGAAAATGACCTGGTGTCCCACTTTGACATGCTGAGTAGGTTGGACAGTCTGCGCATGCAAGTCACGATCAGCTTGATCCAGCTAGCTAATTGAAAAGGTACTTCTCTGTCAGATCTCAGCTGCTGAAATGAGTGATGATCGTAACTCAGGCCAGTTAAGGACCGGGTCATCATAATTCTTAAGTAAAATGGCTGGTATTCAAGGAACAATATTATCTCTTGAAGTACATAAATGTACAACACCAGACAACAACCAACAGTTAGTACTACTCTTCTGTAAGCCATGCATGTAAACAAACTGGCCACGCCTTCTTCCGGTGGTCCAAACTGCAATGTTTACTAACATCACTCCCACAACACAAAATACCAAATCCGCTCCGAAAGTTTTGTTTGACTCCTAGAGCGTCATTTGTAGCTGACCACCACTCTTCACGATCAAATGAACGCTACTGTTCCGTGCCATGATTTTACACACTTTCCTTCGGCATAATGTCTTAATTTCATCCAAACTCTGAAAAAATAGTTCACGAACCGCTTTGCCTAGCTCTACACTTCTCTATACTTTGTACAGGGGTGGGCGTGGCACCTGTCATGTGACACCTCAGCTGCATGATCGTGAAGAGTGCTGAAACAGCTTTATTCAACTGATTTTTTTGGCTATTTCAACTCCAGGTGAGCGGTATTTAACATAAATGCTATGTTTTATACTTGAAAATAAGTCTTAGACAGCTATTTGGCACTATGCTATAATGGATCTGACCACGCCCATCGATCATTGCATGAACCCACGTGACCCAGTCCTTAATGTACCTGAGAAGACGTAAGTTCATGATGGCATGATGTTCAATCCCACTATTATGATTTGACCAATAGTAATGCTATCATTCCACAGATCCCTAAGCCATATGCTGCAGCAGTGATGCCAATCTTTGTTACAAATAGCGGCCAACCTTGGTGGTGGTAACGAAGCGACACAGAGCACAGGAACACCACAGCAGGACACGCCGCAACCAATATCAGCTGCAGCTGCAGGTAAGCTTATGTACATCAGTGTATATTAATTATTAATAATACATGTGTTCGTGGTTGTTTAAATTACTGAATAAATTATTATGTGTATGTAGGTAGGTGGCAGCACATTGCATACAAGCCATAAGAATAATCCAGCAAATGTAGGAAGTTCAGGTATGTAATTTCCCGGACACTGCAGGCTAGCAATTTCTGTGGGGTGTTATTTTTTTGTGGTTAACTTGGTGGTTCAAACTTTTACAGTGTCATGTCATGAGTTAGCATTCTTCCCATACAGCAGGCTCAAGCATGTCAGGCCCAACAACCCTTTAGTGTTAGTAAGTAAAAGTTGCTATTACTAATTCTGAGAGCTTTCTCTTACTTACCATGACAATTGCACCCCCACAAATTACCCCCCATACCAATTCTTAGTAGGTACCAGTACAAGCCAGTTTGGGAATATTGGAATGAATGCAGTAGGAAGTTCAGTTATGATGCACACATATCTAGTATGACCATGTTGATGCCTTTGTAATCCTTATAGGTTGTAGCATCTTTGAATTGCACCGAAATCTGTTTCGTGGCAGAAATAATCCTAGCCACATAGGTCCCATTAGACGTCGGTCTTCCTATTGACGTCCTGCACTTACTCAGTCTTATTTGCGGACATGGATACACAAGTTCTTTTGCTTGAGTAATAAGGAAACGTCAACTGTTTCTACAGTGAAGACAAAGAAAGGCTTTGCAGGCTTGTGGCTTAGGAGAGGTGGTGACCACTGCGTTACAATCTTCTGCTGAGAAACTCCACCAGGTTTTACTGACCACATTTCCGAAGCTAGCAACCACTGGAGGCTACAAGTTGATGTGCTGCATTGGAAGCTCTAAGGCTCTGAATGTCATAGATCCACCGTACAATCCTGTCAATTTATGTCAAGTTGTGGGCAATTCTAGGATCTATATTAGACCTCTGCAGTCAAGCATTCAACTGATTGTGAGCACTACTCAAACTCAGCTACCATAAATATTATATTAAAAATTACAGTAATTCTTTCTTGTGTGTACTCTCAGCTGTTTTAGCTCATACTTAATCGTCTCACCACTAGCAGTTAAGTCACACCTAACCCTAACCTAACATCTAACATGTAGTACTAACCACATGGGAAGTTCCTGTGGAAACTGTTGTATGGGGTCTGCTTATGGCAACATCAGTTTGTCCCTCTCTCTCTCTCTCTCTCTCTCTCTCTCTTTAGAAGTTAGCTAGTGGAGCTGAGCATTGGCTGCATGTTCTGATTAAAATTTTGAGTTTATCAATCGCTATAAGCATTTATAGCAAAGACCAAATTTTAATAGACAGTGATTGTCATAGTTGGTAAGACTCGATAAGTAGGGATGGCCCGGATATGCCATATAATGCTATATAATACATTATGAATACCCAAGTATCTCAAAATAAGTAGTTTTGTGAAATTTCTAAGTGTGAAAATCAGAATCTCCAGCAAAATTTATCTAACAAGATCAAGATCATTCATCAAATCAATTGTACATGCCAGAACCAGATGTTCAAAAAAATGGCCATTTCACATTCTTTCTTTCTTTATCATTTCCAGGGCTAACTCACGACTGTCTGGACCTCTCACATTACTTCTCATATAAATCCACTCTATTTTGTAGCGCGCAGTGCAGTGGCACGCTAAGTTGGCGTTATCTCGACAGTTACGTAATAGTGGGTGTCTACGGCACATTAACGATTGGGTGTGTCTGATAACGCCATTTTGTGATATAAAGTGCATGCTCAGAATGTGTTGCCATGGTGAAGTCATGTGACAACGCCTGGCCGCGCCCTAGGTGATAGCGAGCTAGCTACTAGTGCGTGCAGTGCCGGGAGCGCTGGATCGATCGTGGATATGAAGGTGCAAGGCTCGAGGAGCGGTAAGGCGCTAGGCATAGGTGAGCTATTCGCTAGCGTGTGCAGCGCTAGTGCTCCGATGGATCTAACATAGATATCATACCAACATACGAAGGCTCAAACAAGGCTTGAGGAGCGGTAACGTACAGATCAAAACATGCCGGGTACTGAGCTTGCCAGTGTGCTCTTCTTTAGAGAGCGGCTTTGTAATGATACAGAAATACATGTACAGTAACTTGGATAAATACATGATTATTGTTCGTGCCATAGGCGAAAGCAGTCACTTCCATCATTGCGACCGGTGAGACACAGTAACCACCGTAGAAGCTTGCTTGATTTGCATTAGCTTGCTCAGGGTGGACTTGGACCAATCAAAGTTCTCTAGAGAGTAGTAGCCTCTTGACTTCCCATTCGTGAATGAAATCTGGGGAAGGAAGAAAGGAGATGTCAATTTTCTATTGACAAAGCATAGCTACCATGTTAGTACCAAGTACGCTTTTTAACTACCTGTGTGCCTATATGTGACCGGATCTGAGAAAACCCGGCATATTGTCAAAACGCGCATATGGCGCAATGCGCGTTTTTAGTATGAACAGTCAAAAAATATCAAAGTCCAGTTTTTGTCATATTTATGTCAAAGAACCCTTCTACTAACTGTTGCCACCGCCTACGGAGGGTAAATGTAAGTTACCAAGGCGAAATAAGCCTTCATTTTGACCTACCTAGTTAGTACGGCTGCCGTACACGGAGCCCGTTGCTATGGGCGGTAATTAGAATTCTCTACCTAGATACAGCTAGATTCATCGAACTACTGTATGTTCGCTCACCTTTTTAGCTTTTTGGGCATCTAAGAACAATCGGCTGTCGTTATCAACAACGAAATTCAACTCTTGCTCGATCTTTACGTTCATTTCGAACGGCTCCGCCCAGGTCCATTTAATTGATTTCCGGGTCACGCGTAGTATGCGGAAACGCCATACGCGTGCATAGCAACGCCTTTAGACCGTAATTGCTCGATTATTGAGGGTGTGGCACGATCGCAAACAAAGCGCTCTAGCTCCACAGCCAAGCGTGCGATGGGTCTCAGACTTGGAGGCAGGTTAGCCCTATGATACAGCAATCCAAATATACAGCTAACTAAAATTTCATGGATTGATGAATATGGCGGGTTTTCTCAGATCCGGTCACATATACTTGATTTATACAATAAGGCCACTCCAAGTGGTAGTCTTGTTTCTGGTCCGGGTATTCCCCCAGTTTATACACGACTTACCGTTATGTCATTATTGCTATACCACAAACATTCGCACTCAATGGACATTACCACAGCCTCTTTAATACATGCAGAAGTGTACACACAACACTTCAAGGGACACTGCAACACATACAACACTGTACAAGCATAAACAAACACTCAAAAGGACATTGCCACAGGTATTCAACACATACTACATACATACATACATACATACATGACATTGCACATACATCATAGTGCACACAGCAATTTCTGACACAGAGTAGTTCGTGTTAAACGTTAGTGTGGCGAGTAGGGCGTGGTTTCCCTTATTCGCATGCGCAATATGAATAATGGCCTAAATCAAGAAAGTGTAATTTCAATGCGGGTGGTGGACCAGAAATAAGACTACCCATTGGAGTGGCCAGAAGTTATATGTATCCACTGTAATGCATAATATAGAGGAAAAAGTTATAGTGCTGAAAAGTGTACACCGGCAAACATTGATGAGTATACGGTCTTACAATTACCTTCAGAACCGATTTCCCCTTGGCAAGCCCAGTCTTGATATCCCTTACAAAGCCTTGCCTGTCAACTCTATTGGTGCTGTCAGGAACAGAGGTAGAGGTGCACACAAACACAAAGTTATCTTCTCTATCAAGGAACCATTTGGCTGGAGGAGTCATATCGAAACTTGAGAAGCACTTCTTCAACTTGGTGACCACTGTTCGAAATTTTTGCAACTTGAAAAACGCGAAATGGACGCACGCGCATATTACGTACGCATAGCACATATGCATGAACAGCATGATTACATCATCGTTGTTCCAAAAGAAGCGCATCAACCACTCTGAAGTTTGACTGCAGAGCTAGATAAAAGCACGGCCAGAGCGCAAGTATATGAATGGCCTGGCAACCGGGGACAGTTCAGGAGATACCGTATAGCGGGAAATTTTCGTATGGTGCTAATTTTCGTATATTATTTCGTATGCTCCATCCCTTATACGAAAATAAAAACTACGAAAATTTGAAATTTTTTTCTAGTGAGCGTGACCTTTGACCTACACCACACGCAGTCGCTAGCGCAGCTGCAGGTGCTAACGATGTCTCGCCGACTCGGTATCAGTTCTTTGCCAAGGCTTCGAATTCTTCGACAACGGCAGCAGTCCAAATACTCTTGTAGACTCATGGTAGCCTCTCACCATCGCTTCAATCGACAAGATGCCATTGTCAAGCAATCGGGCGTGGCCTAACTAGCGTTGCGAGCTGCGCATGCGCGCAATCTTCCACTGCAAGCATACGAAATTAAAAAATACGAAAATTTATTCTAAGGGCGCTTTGGTCAATCATACGAAAATTAGCACCAACGAAAATTTCCCGCTATACGGTATCTCAGGGATCCTGCTAGTATAGCTATGTACACCCAGGTGAACATCATGAGCGACTCGGCTTTAGTAAATTATACCGTCAGTCGAGTTGAACTCAGTTGTGACAGTACTGCCAATAGGAAGTAAATAATTCAACAGCAACTTTAATAACGTTTGTTTTCCGAGTCAATACCTTGTTTAGTGTCTGATCAAGTGGTTAAAAACTGGGGTTGTACACACTTACCTTACACCAACTCTCAATATTTATTGTATACTAAGTAGTGTTGTGTAACTTAACAAGCAGATCAATTTGTATCACCAATCTGCAGAGATAGTCATGCAGTGGCCCAGTGCACATCAGCAGTCCCCAGTATCGCTGTTGAAATGGAAAGTTCCAGCCCCAAAGTAGACCATATCCAGGATCTGGGCTTAGCTAAAATCTTGTCTACAGCTATGGAAGAATTGATGTATCCTATCTCATAATATCACTTACAATTCCCATCCGGCTATTTTTGTGACTCAAGAACCATATTAATAAATGTGTATAATGTAATATGTAATTGAACATCTTTAGTCCTTTTTCCTAATGTTTTATTTTTTATGAGGTACAAGTATGTTTAATGTCTCAGTCATGGGATAATGTGGCTAGCATGCATGATCATGTACCGTAGTCTCCCGGGCAAGCGCCCACTCCCGGGTAAGCGCCCAGGTAACTGTTTTGCCCAGTCGAATGGTAAGCGCCCACTCCTGGGTAAGCGCCCAGGTAGGCTGCGCCTAGATCAACATGGCAAGCGCCCATCAAGATAAAATTTACAAGATCACTGCCTCTACACAGCAATATCAAATATATAACAATATCTAACTCTAACGCAGTCGATGGGTCCGAAGATCACTTCATTCGAGAATAAATCCTGAGGGATCTCGAGGACGGCGACGGTGAAGCCGATCAGGAGGGTGCTGGCAGAGATGACGATATCGACGATCTTGATCCCTTCTCTGATTCAAATGACTGGCTAACTTTCTCTGGCAGCTTGTGTAGTTTAAACCTTTCTCCTTTTATGCATCTCATGGAACATAGTATACCTGCATGTAGTCGCTTCCTATTAAGGGGCAAAAATGTAAGGCATGCGCTCGCGCTTACCACGAGTCCAGCTTACTGCCACGCCCACAAAACTGGCCCCGCCTATTTCGATTTTGCACATGGTAAGCGCCCAGTATGGCGAAATCAGCGTGTTATGGTAGAGCGCCCATGGGCGCTTACCCGGGAGACTACGGTATTTAATAACAGTACATACTCACAAATATGGCCCATTAGTACTGTGTGCACGCGCAGATGGAAGTGGTTGCAGAGGCCATACTCCTCCAACTAAATGTGCAATGGTGACGTTCTCGCTCTGCTCTAAAGTTGTTACCGGACTACTGACAGGTATGACAAAGAACAGACCTTGCCTCTCGCTTCGCTCGAGGCTCTGTGGCTAGCGCCAGCGCCTGCTCAGCATGCTGGCCTCTCGAAATGCGTCTCTAGCTGTAGTTATGGCCCGTGGCATTAAGGGCCGGCCACTCATCTTTGTGCACACAGCCCTATAGTTTTGATCAATCCTGAGCCTTGTAGTGCGGATTTTCTCTCCGCCCGCTCAGCGCGTTCATAGTAACCGGGCGCTTCCAAGATGCGTATCCATGCCCTCATGTAGTACTATATAAGAAAATTGTCGCTCTGAAAAATATTTTTCATTGTATGCAAGTATGTCTAATGTCACAATCATGGGATAATGTGGCTATTAACAGTATATACATACTCACAAAATATACAGGTGTAGAGACGCACAAACAGTATCCTGCATGGGCATTAGTACCGTGCGCATGCGCAGATTGAAGTGGTTGCAGAGACTACACCCCTCATAGCAACTGCCCTGGTTCCAACTAAGTGTGCGATGGCAACATTCTCGCTCTGCTCGAACATTGTTACCGGACTACTGATAGGTATGACAAAGAACAGACCTCGCCTCAAGCGAAGCGAGAGGCTCGGTGGCTAGCACCAGCGCCTGCTTAGCTAGCAGGCCTCTCGAAATACGCGGTGCTTTCGCGCCGATGGTTCGACAATGCGTCTCTATGGCCCAAGGCATTAATAAGCCCACTCTTCTTTGTGCACACGGCCGTACAGTTCTGACCAATCCTGAGCCTTGCAGTGCGGACTTTCTCTCCACCCGTGCCACGCGTTCATAGCAACCGGGCACATCCAAGATGCGTATCCATGCCCTCATGTAATGACAAGGACTATATAAGAAAACTGATCATCTGAAAAATATTTTTCGTTGTATAATATAGTATAACAAGCATGAATCCTAATCGAATACCTTCATCAAAACTACCCACTTGGATTACTATTATAATTGCTCTTCGGCCCTGCACAAATTCTACACATATCACTTGACCATCACCTTTGTTTTGATGCTATTAATCACAATCCTAAGTTTCATGGTCTGGTGACATGATTGGGATATGTTCTGTACATGTGAGGATAAGGATTTCACATGTACGCCCATGTGTACACATATGCATGTATGCCAATGTGTAGCTTTTTGGTTCTTAATCCTACACCTACCTACACACATTGACTCTGAAGCCTCAAACTTCACCACCTTTGTTCTGATGCTACTAATCATAATCCTAGGTTTCATAGACTGGCGACATGGTTGGTGTGTGTTCTGTACATGTGAGTATGAGGATTTCACATGTATGCCAATGTATGCACATTTCATAGCTTTTTGGCTCTTAATCCTACACCTATGGTTGGGGTGTTCTGTACATGTGAGTATGAGGATTTCACATGCATGTACCTCTGTCTTTTTCTCCTCTCTCTCACTCTCTGTCTTTCTCTCCCTCTTCCTCTCTCTCTATATTTGTTCTTCTCCTTGGTACAGTACATTAATTAATTAACTTATTTTTTCTCTTCTATCCCTCCTTATAGTAGTACAGCTGCTGCTATTAAGCCTGCATACAGTCCTGTCTCCTTCAAACAAAAAATGGTGAGTTTGTACATGTACGTCTCTCGATCTCTTCTCCTTCCCTCTTTCACTCTGTTTCTCTCTTTCCCTCCCTCTCTTAGTCTCCCTCTCTTCCTCCCTCCCCCTCTCCCCTCCCCCCTCTCGCCCTCTTCCTCTCTCTCTATTTGTTCTTGTCCCTGGTACAGTACATTAACTTATTTTTCTCTTCTATCCCTCCTTATAGTGGTACAGCTGCTGCTAGCAAGCCTGCATACAGTCCTGTCTCCTTCAAACAAAAAAATGGTGAGTTTGTACATGTACGTCTCTTAATCTCTTCTCCTTCCCTCTCACTCTCTGTTTCTCTCTTTCCCACCCTCCCACCACTCCCATCCCCTCCCTCTCTTAGTCTCTCTCTCTTCCTCCCCCTCTCTCTCCCTCTTTCTCTCTCTCTCTCTCTCTCTCTCTCTCTCTCTCTCTCTCTCTCTCTCTCTCTCTCTCTCTCTCTGTTTGTTCTTGTCCTTGGTACTGTGCTTAACTTATTTTTCTCTTCTATCCCTCCTTATAGTGGTACAGCTGCTACTGGCAAGCCTGCATACAGTCCTGTCTCCTTCAAACAAAAAAAAATGGTGAGTTTGTACATGTATGTCTCTCGATCTTTTCTCCTCCTTCCCTCTTTCACTCTCTGTTTCTCTCTTTCCCTCCCTCCCACCACTCCCACTCCCTCCCTCTCTTAGTCTCTCTCTCTTCCTCCCTCCCTCCGTCCCTCCCCCTCTCCCCTCCCCCCTCTTCCTCTCTCTCTATTTGGTCTCCTTGGTACAGTACATTCAATTATTTTTCTCTTCTATCCCTCCTTATAGTGGTACAGCTGCTGCTAGCAAGCCTGCATACAGTCCTGTCTCCTTCAAACAAAAAATGGTGAGTTTGTACATGTACATGTACGTCTCTCGATCTCTTCTCCTTCCCTCTTTCACTCTCTGTTTCTCTGTTTCCCTCCCTCCCACCACTCCCATCCCCTCCCTCTCTTAGTCTCTCTCTCTTCCTCCCCCCTCTCTCCCTCTTCCTCTCTCTCTCTCTCTCTGTTCTTGTCCTTGGTACTTTATATTAACTTATTTTCTCTTCTATCCCTCCTTATAGTGGTAGAGCTGCTACTGGCAAGCCTGCATACAGTCCTGTCTCCTTCAAACAAAAAATGGTGAGTTTGTACATGTACGTCTCTCGATCTCTTCTCCTTCCCTCTCTGTTTCTCTCTTTCCCTCCCTCCCACCACTCTCACTCCCTCCCTCTCTTAGTCTCTCTCTTCTCTCCCTCCCCCTCTCCCCTCCCCCTTCTTCCTCTCTCTCTCTATTTGTTCTCCTTGGTACAGTACATTAACTTATTTTCTCTTCTATCCCTCCCTATAGTGGTACAGCTGCTGCTAGCAAGCCTGCATACAGTCCTGTCTCCTTCAAACAAAAAATGGTAAGTTTGTACATGTATGTCTCTCGATCTTTTCTCCTCCTTCCCTCTTTCCCTCCCTCTCTTAGTCTCTCTCTCTTCTCCCTCCCTCCCCCACTCTCCCCTCCCCCTCTCTCTCCCTTTTCCTCTCTCTCTGTTTGTTCTTCTCCTTGGTACACTAGTACATTAACTTCTCTTCTATCCCTCCCTATAGTGGTACAGCTGCTGCTGGCAAATCTGCATACAGTCCTGTCTCCTTCAATCAAAAATAATATACTGAATTGGTGAGTTTGCGTATGCACCTCTGTCTTTTCTCCTACTCCTCACCTCTCTCTTTCACTCACTGTCTCTTTTACACCTAACATTTACAGGTATGTACATATGTTTATTTTTTATCCCTATACATGTAGGTACAGCCACTGCTAGCAAGCCTGCCTACCAATGCACATTCTGCAGATACTCTAATTAGTTGGTAAGTTTGTCTAGATGTCACCCTCTGTTCCACCATCACGTCGCTTGTCCCCTTTCCCTCCCCAGTGCTCTGTATCAAATGCTATCTCTTCTTCATTTCATCCCTGCAGCTCAATTGACAAGCTTATATTTTCATGCAGCAGTTATGAGAACATTATACACATGTATATTATGCTGGATAACCGATTAGTGCCGAGAGACGCATTATTGCGTCATGCGCGCGCATGCCGTTAAGGGCGGGAGACGCAAAAATGCGTCAGCTGCATAGCGCTATACTATCTGGACAATATCTCGCTAACGAGGACTGGGCGGTGACGATCTTTCTACCAAAGACAAACCACGATAGTAGAGGTAAGTATTACTGTAGTAAACTATAGTATAGTACTATTCATAGAAGGTTATTCCACAAATTTGTATCAAAAATAACAATACATACAGCCATACACGCTAACGCCTACGCTATGTACGCTACAATACTACCATGCAAAAACGCTAACTACCTACCTATAAACTAACTCTAGAAGCGCTAAAACGATGACCAAGAGGCTGTACACTGCTGAGAAGGTGCTGGAAGCTGTGTTGGAGGATGTGGATGATGACCAGGACTATGATGACCCTGATGAACCGGTCATGGACGGCTCTGATGACGAGTTCTCAGATTTGGAGCTCGATGAAGAGGATGCTGACCTTGACCAAGCACCACCAAACTCCCCCCTTACACCGTCAGTAGCTTCGACACTGCTGCTGCCGCCTCCACTCTCTCCATTGCCTCAACCCTCACCCCAAAGCTCGCCACAATCATCACCACCTACTTCACCACCTGGTTCTCTATCGCAACCTGCAGTGTGGACTACAACAATGAAACCAGTGGAGGTGAAATCATTCAACTCACCAGTAGGTCCAACAACAGCCATCCCAGAGACCCCCAGAGAGGTCTTCGAGATCTTCTTCACGGATGAGTTGATGACACTGATGAGAGTAATCGGTATGCCGAGGACGTCATGGGAAGTGAGAAGTTTGCGAAGTGGACGAAGATCACTGTAGAATAGATGAAGGCCTTTCTGGGGTTCTCCATTCTCATGGGCATAAACCAGCTCCCGGCAATCAAGGACTACTTGAAGATTAGAAGAACGAGTACCTCCACTATAGTCCCATTGCAGACAGGATACCACGAGACTGCTTTTTGGAGATCTCCAGATATATCCACTTTGTGGACAATAGCACCCTCCAACCACACGGCTCTCCAGGACACGACCGCCTCGGAAAAGTTCGTCCCATCATCGACCACCTTTCAGCCAAGTTTGTAGAGGCTTATGATCCCCACAAGGAAGTTGCGGTTGATGAGGCGATGATCAAGTTCCAGGGCAGGTCGTCGCTGAAGCAGTATATGCCCAAGAAGCCCGTCAAGCGTGGTATCAAGGTGTGGGTGTTGGGAGATAGTAAGACGGGATACTTCTCCAAATTTGACATCTACTGCGGCAAGGGAACATCACCCGAGAAGAGTTTGGGAGCTCATGTTGTGAAGACCCTCACTGAGCCACTGAAAGGGAAGTTTCACCACGTGTACTTCGATAACTTCTTCACGAGCGCAGAACTGTTAACAGACTTGGAGAAGGATGGAGTGTACGCATGTGGGACAGCGAGGAAGGATCGTCGAGGTTTTCCAGAGGAACTAAAGAGAGTCAACCTGAAAGAAAGGTAAAACACGGATAATGAAAATTGTTACTATACATAATAATTTACAACATACAGGGGTGAATCTGTTACTGTTCAGAAGGGGAAGTTATCTGCTTCAGCGTGGCTCGATCGCAAGACGGTCACTGCTATGGCCACCAACTGCCAGCCAACAGATGCCGGAACAGTACTCCGTGGTACCCAAGATGGGTCACGCATTCCAGTACCTTGTCCCCAATCTATCATCCTCTATAATACCTACATGGGAGGAGTAGACAGAGGTGACCAGTTACGGGGGTACTACCGCTGCCGTACTAAGAGCCGAAAGTTCTACAAGTATATCTTCTACTTCTTACTTGATGTCGCCATCACTAATGCCTTCATTTTAATGAAGAACCACACCAGCAAAGGCTCCAAGATGACCATCAAGGACTTTCGGCTCGAGTTGGCATCTGAACTGATTGGCGACTATTGTAGTCGCCGCAGACGTGGACGTACTTCGTCCTCCTCCATCCGCTCCCTTCCTCTTCGTCATTTTCCTGTGAAGGTCAATGATGACAGCTGTCCCGCTAAGAGGAAGAGAGGCAATTGTGCACAGTGCTGAAAGATGAAGCAGAGTCGAATGAACACCAGCTGGTTTTGTCGAGAGTGCTTGGCATGGCTGTGTCACTCGGGGGATCCAGATGATTGTTTTTTGCAGTGGCACACACGCCTACAAGATATGTAAACATGTATATTGAATTTCAGCCCAATAATAAACTGTTGCACATGGGTACATAAGAGTACCCTTTACTGAATGTACTATGAATGCGTATGTGAGGGGTGCATGCGTGTAGGGTGTGTGTAGTATAAAATGTATATTGTGTGCAACTACACGTGCAAGATTTTATATACAAAATACACAACTTACCACATACAAAGTCATCACTCTGTGTGGTGTATTAGTATGTGTGTGTATAATATGTTGTAGTATCGCCAAGCAATTTTGACCTGTGGCGTGTATAAAATGGTCATAATACATATGTGACAGGATATGAGAAAAGGGACCACTTCGCGCATTTCCCGAATTTTCATTTTAAAACGCTTATATCTCTGGAACCAAAACAGCTATGAACTTCAAACCTGGCATGAATATTCTTACATCATCTTGCTACACTCGCTGCAAATCGCGAGCCCCGCCCACATCCGGTGTGGGCGGAGCGAGCGGCCGTGTCAATCTCGTTCGAAAATCGCCGTTTTATGCCTCACTTTGGCGGCTCACCGCTCGGGACAGGAGGCTTGCTGCAACTTCTAACGTTGGATCTGTGAAGTAGAAGGCCCAAACTGCTTACAAACCAAGTGGGATGCCTAGGGCTCTTGAGGCCTTGAAATGGTGACAGTTTGAAAAGTGGCAAAAAAACGCGTTTTGCGCGAAGTGGTCCCTTTTCTCATATCCTACCACATATTATGCACACACACACATAACCATGTACTAACAACAAACATACATACACATACACGAACAAAAAAATATGCATACACACACAAACACTAAACATACGTACATACACTCAACACAATCATTCACTCACAAACACTCAACATAGGGGGGTGTGCATGTGTGAAGGTGTGTACATGTATGTGTGCATGAGTATTGTAACTAAACATGTATTACTTACCATCCAGAAGATCACTTGATGTATCACGTGTGTGTGCACGTGTGTGTGGGGTAGCCTGGTCAAGCAATTTGGGACCTGTGGTGTGTGTAAAATAGTGTCATAATTAGAGGTGAGACAGAACACAATATCATGTGATAAGATAACTAATATGTGCAGTGTTCTCGCTAAAGCGCGGCGCGCCGCCGCTCTATGAAATGCAATGAGCCACACCCCTTAACGTCAATTAAATATGTGCGCGTGCGTGAACGATCGATTAATTAATAGGGATTTACTCGTGCTGCCACGTGTACGTTTATCTCGCTCCCTCTCGCTCTCTCTCTCTCTCTGGTCGCTCGAGATGGCTAGTGGCAGAAAAAGACTACGATCAGGCTTGGACACTGATAGCGCAACATCGACGAACAAACACAAGGTGGGCTACAGTATTTCGTGGAAGGAAGATTTTCCTTGGCATATCCCTGTCTATGATCGTGCGGGGAGTACTGTCACTGGCTTGCTGTGTTCCTTGTGTAAGCAGCACAACACGAAGCAGCGAAACAGCGTAGGAACATGGACGGACAAACCATGCAACCTTCTTAGGAGGGACATAATACAACGCCACAAAGATTCCAAGATGCATAAGGAGGCAGAGGAGCTAGAGGCTGCCAGGCTGGCATCACAAAAGGATGGAGGGATAAGGCAAGCTTTCTCTTCCCGTATTATGATACAAAGAAAAGCCTTGATTGGTGCACTTAAATTGATGTATTGGTTAGCAAAACAAGAGGTAGCCCATACTACTAAGTTTACTTCACTAAAAGACCTTGCAATTCAACTTGGTTGTGATTATTTGAATGAGCTTAGTCTTGGCAGAAATGCCCAATATACTAGTGAGCAAATAATTTCTGAGCTTCTTTCATGCCTCTCACTAGTTATTGAACAGCAAATTCTCTCTGACATGCAATCAAGTGATCGTTTTGCACTGATGACTGATGAGTCAACAGACATAGCTATTTTAAAGCAATTGGTGCTAGTTGGTCGATACTTGACAGACAGTGGTATCAAAATGTCATTTTTACACATTGGGGACATAAATGGCACAGCTGAGACAATTGAAGGGGCTATACTTCAATATTTGAGTGACAAAAATCTTCGAATTACCAATCTGTGTGCTTTTGGTAGTGATGGTGCGGCAGTAATGACTGGAAGGCTGACAGGTGTTGCTGTTCGTTTACAAGGCCACAGCCCATCTATGATAGCTATACACTGTGTTAACCACAGGCTAGCTTTGGCTGCTGCACAGGCTTCAGACTCTGTCTCATACCTAAAGCAGTTTAAGTCCATTCTTCAAAATCTTCTATCAAAATAGTGCTGTCCGTATGGCCAATCTGCATGCAATTCAGGAAATTTTAAATGATCCCTTAATCAAGTGTAAGCTACCCAAGGATGTTCGCTGGCTATCACATGACAATGCCATCGAAGCTCTAGTTCGTTGTCTCCCTTCCATCTTAGCCATGTTTGAAGACTACTATTGATGCCATTAAGGAGTACATGCATTGTCCTGGGCCAAATCTCAGCAAGGTTGATGATGATGTGCTGGTGACTGACTTGAAGGACTTTCAAATTGTAGCTACTGATTCACAAAAGGATGCCTTCAAATCTAATATGCAAGCAGTCTACATTCAAGCAATTATTGATCAGCTTTACACCAGTTTTCTCCATGTAGAGCTCATAGATGCTTTTAGCATTTTTGACCCTTGCACTCTTCCTTCTGATGAGAAAGAGTTAGCTACTCATGGCAGAGAAAGGTTAAAAGTACTTACAACAACCTTTGGGGGAGCTTCTAATTGGGATATAGACATTGAGGACTGTACAAGTGAATGGGAATGTCTGAAGAGGCTTATTCACAATAACTATTCATCCTTAACACTGCGACAAATGTTGAAACTCCTTTGTACCGATCGATCACTGCAAGACATGTTCCCCCAACTAATAAAGCTATCTACTGTTGCCGCTTTAGTTCCAGTCAGTACAGCAGAATGTGAACGTGCGTTCTCTGCTATGAAGCGAATCAAGACAGAGCTGAGAAATCGTCTAAAATCATCGACTCTTGATCATTTGATGCGAATTAGCATCGAGGGCCCACCTTTATCTGACTTCCACTTTGAGAGAGCAGCAGACATCTGGGGTGGCATGCGGAATAGGCGATTGTATATCGGCTCCAGTTCTTCAAGTTCATAACCCTTAACTTAAACTTTGAGTATGTAGCTATATACGTGTAGTGCATTTTGTATATTATGTGTTATTATCTTGGCTTGTGCATTGTATTCTACATCTCTCTTTGAATGATACTTGATACTCAGTACTTCAGTCCGCACCCCCCCCCTCTGTAAAAAAATCCTGGCTAGAACACTGAATCAGTCCATAAAAGGATATGCACACAACCTTGTCACTGTGCATGTGTTTTTAGTGTTTATGTACATACTATTATTATTATTATTATTACTATGGTGTGTACATTGTCGAAGTGCACATTACGCGTGTACACACACAATCACACTTGCATACATACACACGCACCATGCACACTCAACATACATACACACACATACACACTCGCGTACATACACACACCATGCACAAACACTAAACATACGTAGGTACACACACACACACACATACACACTTACGTACATACACACGCACCATGCACACTCAACATACATACACATACACACACCATGCACGAACACTAAACATACGTAGGTACACACACACACATACACACTCGCGTACATACACACGCACCATGCACACTCAACATACATACACATACACACACCATGCACGAACACTAAACATACGTAGGTACACACACACACATACACACTCGCGTACATACACACGCACCATGCACACTCAACATACATACACATACACACACCATGCACAAACACTAAACAAACGTAGGTACACACACACACACACATACACACTCGCGTACATACACACGCACCATGCACAAACACTAAACATACGTACATAATAGTTATCTGTCAGTGAGTGAGCAATACGAGCCCTGCAAGGGCTCATATTGCAGGGCTCATATTGCTCACTCACTGACAGATAACTATTTTGTTGTATCTAGCACTGTTGGTAATGTAGGATTATGTAATCCTGCACACCTAATTGGATTGTGGCTAGAGTGTATGGCATGTACTCTGGGTGACTGCTCAACAACCAGTTCTATAAAACTCTTGAACACTACTCTACTGTACTTGGTTGCTTAGTAACTTACAACAAATAATATTATACACTCTCGTACATACACACTCAACACCATGCACAAACAATGAACACATGCACGCACACACTATGACACTCATAAGCATACACATACTGTTACATACATAAAGCAAACTTACATAGGTTGTGAAAATGCCAGGCAACTGTGATATTCATCGATCAGACCTTTTATAAATGAAAGAGAAGAGTTTATGAAAGGAAGATCATAAATTATCGTCCTACTGTAGGAATACAGACCTAAGATGGCCACATTGTAAGGCTTGAAACACAGTTAAACAGAAGCTATAACCTAGACTTGTACGTCATCAGGCAAGACAAGTCACAGACACTCGACATTTACGATCATTACCTAGCGCTTTTTACGTATCCAGTGGCCAGCGTGTACTATCAACGATCGGGCAAGTCCTACAAAATACGGGAAAGATCTAAAGCTTTTGCTCGCTCAGTCGCTTATATCATGGACAACTGAAGGAGACAGAGCAATGAGCTACGCTGTTAGTACACGCTGAGTCAACTAGGGACTGATATTTCAAGTTTATTCCCCTTCGTACCCCCTTATCTTACGAATTCATTTACCGCTTGACTTTTGTCCATCGAAATTCCTTTGATTCACAAGATTGGCTGGCGTTCTTGGTATCAACGGGTAGCTTAGGCAACCATCTCTTTGAAAAACGCGTGTTGCTAAATACAAAAGGTCGATCGTTTAGGCGATATGACCTCGTGATGTCAGGCAGGCATCAACGAAGCATTCACCATACTACCTGTTTTTCCAGAAGGAAATGAGGCTCCCGATTGATTCTGAGATGCTTGAGTCTTCGCAGGCTACCACTGATCCTGAATCAGATGATATCGAGGAGACAGTGGCTGCACTACTCAAATCTAGGGAAGGTGCATTCACGAAAGCAAAGGAAAATATCGACAAAGCCCAGAAGGAGACTTATGACAGGAAACACGTGCAAGGAGAGCTGTCAATCGGCACAAGAGTTTGGCTAGAGAACACTGCCCAAAAGCAGAGAAAGGGTGGCAAAATGGATCCAGTATGGCTTCGTCCATACACAATCAACAGGAGCCTAGGAAAGGGTCTCTACGAACTGAAGAATGGCACTGGCGAGATTCTCAAGAAAAAGGCTAACATCATTCGGCTGAAGCTTTGCATTTCTAGGGATCCAGTCAAAAGGAGAAACTCTGATGATGATTCGCCTCAAGCATCCAAAAGAAGGAAGACAGCAGATGGGGACAGCGGGGAGACAGCTGATGGAGACAGTAAGAAGACGTCAGATGGAGACAGCAGGAAGACGTCAGATGGGGAAAGTCGTCAAGAATCAGGCTGGATCAGTATTGATGGTTTCAAGCTCACAGTCCAAGACAAAGAAGACCTTCTTGCAGGTAAGCAATAACATTATTATAGCTGGGAGATTTCATGTATCATACCGTAAAGTCTGGTTAATAAGCGCACATGCTTATTAAGCGCATATTTTTTTATAAGCGCATGCTTCCTTCCTGTTGTTAAGTATTGTCTAATAAGCGCATGCGCCCAATAAAGACTACAGTAAGTATTCACCGTTCGATCAAGAGTGTTCCATGCTCTACATGGCTAGAACTAATTTACCAACCTATTTTTGGATAACCAGCTGCATGAGATCGGCTATACTCAACACTGATGTTCCACTGAGACGGGTTCGGACTCTTGACCTTGACTTCGAAGCGAGTTTCGCCGAAGTCGTCGGCTATTTTTCCACGGTTTTCTTCCAGCGATGGCTTCCGATCATACTCCCATGAACTATTACAGAGCTTATTCCAAGAATCGCTGTGTTCATAACTTGCTAGCTTTGTGATCGAGCGCTCGAACGTGCTGTCAGTGGGCGGGGCCAAAATTTCACTGTCTATTAAGGCTTTTAAGCGCACATCGTCTAATAGGCGCATGTTTCCTTACCACCAAGAGTGATAAGCGCATGCGCTTATTAACCAGACTTTACGGTATGTAACTACTGATACTTAATTTGCAGGTAAATGGCTTAGTGACCTGCATATTCATGCAGCACAATTGCTGATGAAAAGGGTGTCAGATGTTGGCGGGCTGCAATACCCACTCCTTGGCCAAAATCTCTCTTTCAAGGCTTCAGAAGGGGAAATTGTGCAGGTGTTGCATTCTGGTGGCAATCACTGGCTAACTGTGAGCACAGTGGGCGTAAATGCAACAAATTCGATCAGGATATATGACAGCCTTGGTACATCACTCCCTTCCCAAACAAGAGGGCAGATTGCTAATCTGATGAAGACTACAGAAAGTTCGATTACAATTGAGTATGCCAATGTGCAGGTAAATTACTCTAAAAACACAATGTCATAATAATAGCTATAACATTCTTCAATAATTATTCAATGTGTGTGCATATTGTGTTTCAGAAGCAACCCATGATTGTGGCTTATTTTCCATTGCAAATGCAATGGCCATCATCAATGAGCAAGAACCAGAGCTGCTTAATTATGATGTTGACATGATGAGAAGACATTTGGCTGGTTGCCTTGAAGATGAGATGATCAGCCACTTTCCTGCTAAGAAGAGATCTATAAGAAAAATGACTAGGAAGACGGAGACGATGGGAATTTACTGTGTCTGCAGAATGCCAGAGGAAGGGGGCAAGAGGATGATCTGCTGTGATACCTGCAAAGAGTGGTACCATGAAAATTGTGTTTTCATCCCAAAAGAAGCATGGGAAAACGATGACTATGTATGGAACTGTAGTGACTGCAGTACTCAAGTATAGCTACGTAGCTAGCTAGCTATCCTCTATAATTTGATAGGTAAAGTTATTAATACAATATTTATTATGATGATGATCATATGAGTTACAGTTTTAGAACATTGCACTGTCTCAAATTAAATTTTCAGCTGAAATAAAACGCTCAGTGCGGATACAGTGACAGAACAGCGCCGGATGGGTGGGGTCCCCATTTTCACCAGGGGATCCCCTCTTTCAAGGTATTTTTGGGGACCCGGGGTCCCCATTCTACCGTGATAATGGGAACCCGGGTCCCCATTTTACCAGTAGAACGGGGATCTGGGGTCCCCGTTTTAGGGGGTCCCCATTTTATCTTGATACCGGCACTAATCGGTTAAGTGTGACCAAGGGCTTATCGAGCCGCGTAAGTATGGAGCGCCATAGTGGACAAAATTCATGATTGTACAATCGCATCGATGTTTTCATACATGATGTCGAGCGCATGCGCGTGCAATAGGTGCCAGGCCCTCTTTCCTCCTCCTTCCGGGCCTGGGTACGAGGCTAAGACTACGAGTGAATAGCTACTATTAGCTGCTACAGCTAGAGCTCTATACCCCGCGCGCTCTGTAGCCATATTGCTATGGAGCGCCATAGTGGACAAAATTCATGATTGCATCGATGTTTCCACACATGATATCGACGTCTTGATCACTGATGTTCATGTATCGATCATCGATATCGACGTTTCAATAATTGATGTCGACGTTTCGATCATCGATATCGACTTCTCGATCACTGATGTTCATGTATCGATCATCAGCAAACGCATATTGCAGCAGCCAACATCCACGTCAATAGAAGAGATCGAAACATAGCTATCCAAGATCGAAACATCGACATCGACATCGATGATCGATACATGAACATCAGTGATCGAAACATCGACATCGATGATCGAAACGTCGACATCGATTATCGAAACGTCGACATCGATGATCGATACATGAACATCAGTGATCGAGACGCATCGATGCGATTATACAATCATGAATTTTGTCCACTATGGCGCTCCATACACGTAAGCGGCGAGAGCTCAGGGGGTATGTATGTACTGACCTGGCAAACTTCAAATTGTACCTAAAAATAGTACTAACAGCAAGTGCAAGCGCCAGGCCGCCGCGCGGCGATCGCGTGGGGCCGGCCGGGATCTATATCTATAGCTATATTAGCTATCTGGGAGGAGCCTTGGGTTTAGCACTATAGCGATCGATTAGAACGAAATAAGCATAGCGTAGCCACGTGGCCTGGACAGTGGACAGTACAGATAAAAATGTCCCGTAGAGGCAGCGAAGCTGGATCCGCTTCAAGGTTAAGAAAGAGAAAATCCACAGCAGAAGTAGCTACAGGGAATACAAAAAAGTCAAGAAAATCTGCAGGCGAGTCAGAGTCAAGTGCACATTCACAGCAGCAAAAAACTGCAGAGAGGACTGGCAAGAAAGATGGGAAAAAGAAACCGCCAAAAGTAAGGCTATTGAATGCTGGTGAGAGAGAGCAACTTCTTGACTGTGTTATAGAAGATGTCCTATCATATGTATTGAAAGAAGTTCCCGACAAGCTTATTAGTGATCTGTTCCCAGAAAGAAAGGTTTTTTGGCTGTCGTTGCTGCCGGAGAAGATTCAGACATTAGTACACTCTGCCGTTATCAAGTATTTAACACTATACAAGGAGTGTGGCCAGATTAAGGATAGAAGTGCTGTGTTGTATATGAAATGGCTGCAATATGAAAGAACGCTAGTGTGTACGTCAATGCAAGCAAGTGAACCAATTATGGACATGTACAAGGAAGGTGTAGGAGATGTGAGTGAGGACACGATCCGGACTGTTGTTACATTGATATTAAATACTGTATACAAAGGTATTGTTAAACAGATGGCCAATAAAATTGAACACACATTCTGTACAGCTACCACAGACGATACCAGTACTTCACCATCAGATGACGTAGCGCTTCACCAAATATGTGGTTGGGCGCTAAAATCAGTGATTGACAAAGTGTCCGAACAATCGAAACGGCAATCGAGTGAACAAGTAAGAGACACGTTGGAACTTTTGAAAGCCCTTAAACTTCCTAATGATGACAAGATCCACTTACCTCATGCTCTTAAATATCTCGATCGTGGTGGCCTAACGTTCATGTTGGATGCTTTTCTTCCATGGAGATGGACAACACTCTTTTAGAGAAATTCACAGTGGCTGTTAATGCACTGGAAGTTGATACTTCACAACAAACTGTTAAGGATGTCCACATGTTGATCTGGAAAATCTACAACGCAAGGTGTAATGAATTTTTACGATCCATAATTAAACTGTCATGTATAGAGAAAGATAGGTGTGTAGATGCTAGTACAGGACTGAGAGACAAGTTAAAAGTATTTGCTGTAGAAAAGTTATCAACTGTCAATGATAATTAGTTATTTCTTCCTAACTAGTTTTGACTGTGCAATATACAAACTTGTTGAGCGGTATGTTTCTTTTCCTTTACTTTGCTTCTGTGTAAGCAGCGTAGCTTTTGCAGCTTCATAATTAACTCCACTCAAGTGGCCACCAGTCGTATGCTTCAGCTGGCTAAACAACGTCTCGACTGCACTCCCATTCACTCGTTTGGGATTGATATGGTACCCTTGATGAGTGGTCAAAAAGTCTTCCACCAGTCCTCTAAAGCCGTAATACATGATCCTTAGGAGATCCCAGGTCTGATTGGGTGTATGGAGTGGGTATATAGTAGATGCTTGTATGTACAAAAATGACATTGTGTTATGTGTGTGTGCATGTGTATTTACATGTACAAGTGTGTGTGTGTGTGAGTGTGAGCGTGTGTGTGTGTGAAAAAGAGAGAAAGTGCGAGTGCATGTTTGTGTGTGTGCATGTGCATGTGCATGTGTATATTGTGCATGCGTACCTGCCAGGAGAGAAAGTTCACTTGATCACCACCAGGGTACTGTTTACTTGCCCATTGCACGAAGAACTGATATCCGCTTTCCATTCTCTGCATTATGCTTCCATGAGGGTTGAACACTCGAACGCTTCTTCCAAGTAATGACCGCTCGAACAAGTTGTTCAAGGAGGAAAGATAGGCTATTACCAGTTCAACACTGGCAGAATCACCTGGCAGTGGTTGTCCACGAGCATATTCTCGTAGTTCGGCAAGTACCTCATCCTGCTAATAATTACACAAAACAATATTATTACCTTGTACATGTACATGTACATGCATGTGCAATGACACAATGTCTTATTATATACCTGCATAATCTTGGACGGCTGAACATTCAATCGTGTCCAAGAATCTCTACAAATATAACTCTCCTTCAACTTTGGCACGCGAGAGCAATGGCCACTCTTGATCCTTCCGACTTCACGTCTGTACATATCTTCGATAGCTGATCAACCGAATGTGCAATAATCGATACTAAATTCCCTTGTTCCTCCTCTTTCCCTTGAACGACTTTGAAACAGGGCTGATATCATGTTTTTAAGCTGAATCGTGTATCAAAATTAATGTGTGTGCATGTGTGAATGTGTATTGAATACAGTGTGTGTGTGTGTGTGTGTGTATGTGTGCATGTGCGTGCATGTTACCTGATGGCTAGGGCAGATTATGAAGTATACATTCTGATCCATGAAAGGAGAAAGAAAGTATGGAGATACGTAGTAGGGATCGAACGCTGTTGAGTCAATTCTATGCAAAGATGCAAATGCACATGATAAACAGATGTGTAAGTTAAATGTCATTAACGAACCCATAGGCCTTTTGAGGAGCACCAGACATCTCTTTGATCATCTTCATATTAGCCGATGCACCATCAACGACAACAGCTACGGTTTTAAACCCACAAAGATGAAACTGCTCCATTGCCTCAACAAGCACTCGACAGAGGACGTCATGAGAAAATGTGCAATCGCTGGAGAAGTGCGGGCCAATCACGTCAAAATCAGAGGTGAAATCTCTCCATAGTATTTGTAGGAAGTACGATGTCTTGCGTCCTCGGTAGTCTGGACTCAGTGTCTTGTACACATCACACAGAGATGTTAGCTCATCGTGAGACATTGCATGGCCAATAAACTTTTGGTTGCGGCTACTCCACAACAGTTTCATCCCCACCTGAATTTACAATTTCACATGCATAGTGTACACAATCCTAGTATACACATTATATTGTACCTTGACTTCATCCAATATGAGTGAGCCCTCCCCAGTCAGGGGTGTAGATAACTTTTTGATAGTGGGGGGGCTTAGTGAATAAAAAACCTTGCCACGCCCACTTTGTGACCACACCTACTTCCTCTGGCACATGGCAGCTGTACATGTCTCTGTATAGCTATAGCTAATACTTATCATTATGTCTCTGAGAAAGTGGATTAACAGTACTCCTGCTCCTGAACCCAGACCCTCTGGCACAAATGAAATGGTGGGTGAAGATGTAGCTGCAGTAAATGGCTAGCTAGCTAAACAGTAACTATAATAATATTATCGTAACATAATTACACAGAATAGCTATTATGCTGGATCAGGACGAGCTCATACCACGGAATAATTTTTCTGCAGCAGTACCATTAACCTTGCCTACACCTGAGTCTTCACATGACACAGTGAGTTTACTATTATAATTGGCCAGCTATTAGAGTAGCTATAGCTTAAGCTATTAAATAAATCGTTTTACGCATAGGTAAATGATGAAAGTACCCTGCCAATGGAGTTACCAGAGTCAGAGGTTACAGATGAATCTCCTATAGTAGTACCACCAACCTCAGCTATCACTTCTCTTGATATTGAAATAATTCCAGAAAAACCCAATCATCCAGTGATGTCTCAGTTTCCTCTGCGGACTTTTGGTAAACAAAAAAGGGCTTTTTGCTCATCATGGTACCAAAAATATCCTTGGCTACATTACCGAGAAGCTAGTGATGACGTTTTCTGCTTTCACTGCCATGTAGCAGAAAGGCGTCACCTTCCAATTTCGCTCAATAAGGATGAAGCCTTCATAAAATCAGGTTTTTCAAATTGGAAAAAAACCTTTGAAATATTCAATAAACATGAGCAAAGCATGGCGCATCGCCAAGCTGTAGATTTGGTGGAGAAGATACCAAGCACAACCAGGAATGTTGGAGATATGCTGTCACACACGTACGCACAACAGAAAGCTGAATGTAGGGAGATGCTTAGGATCATTTTAAGTAGTATACGGGTCATTCCATGTCAAATCAACACGCAAAATGGACGCCCGTCACAGATTTTGCCGAAACTTGGTGAGCACAAGCACATATCTTACCCTAAGTGATGAGTTGGTGTGGAATTTTAGCCCCTAAACTTGTATAGTTTCTGAGTTGCAAGCATTTAAAATTTTCAAATTTGGCAGGATTTTGCTTCTACGCACTAACTTTGATTGACTGTAACTCGGATATGCTTCAGTTTTGAGAAGTGGGACAGCAATTTTCTGAAAGTACGTGAAATGTGCTTTTCAGCGATATGCTTAATTAGATTAAAATAATTAATCTACTTAATTAAGATCAGTGATAATATCCATTTAATTAAATTTGTGGTTTCGAGAAAAAGGATTTTTAGATATTCACCATTTTCAGTCGACAACTTCCTTCACTATCTGGCATTACGTGGTACGAGTTTTGTTTTGGGACGGCAGTGGGATCAGGAGATATTGAAGTAGTTGTTATGCAAGGTAAGGTAAGTACACTGAAGCACATTGATAATAGAGAATACATTGATAAAACAAAACGTGCAATAGAGACAATAAGTTAAAGTGTTCTAATTTCAAATTTGTCCACTGCAGTTTTAATCTCTTTCTGAATGAGGGTATAAACACGTCCTGTTCGACTACGGGGGCAAACTTTAATTAGTATCTCAGTAAGAGGCAAAGTGACAATCACTGGTACATCAGGGTATTTATAGTAATGAACGAGAAGGACCAGGTGGGTGAAGCAAAGTCAAGGATACCTGTACTTCCTCAGTGTGTGTCTCTAGAACACATCCTAACCACCACTCACTATTGTATGAACATGTAACAAATCCGGAAACTTCCTCCAGTTCCAGATCACCTGATAGCTTGGTAACACGATCTTCTCTTGTGATGATGGAAGAGGAATAGATTCTGGTCCTTAATGTGTCTTTGGAAATTGGAACGAAAGAATGCAGTTTGCGCGTACCAGGAATTGTTTTTGTTTGTTCAAACCTAATTGTAAGAAATTCTTCTGCCTCTCATACTCTTCAGTGCTACAGTAACAGAAATGAACTCCTGGAACATTTTCCATGGCCCACTGATAGAGTTCAAACGGAGTCATAATCTGATGTTCATAGGGATGCTGTAAGCTTGCTCGGGCAGCTAGACGCTTCACTGTCCCACCAAGCCCATCGCATGCACTCTTCCCATGAGAGGTAGCTGAGAAGTGCCACTCCGCTTCAATTCCAAAGTCAGCTTGGTGGTTACACAGGTTGAGGAAGTTCTTGCGATTCTTGTACTGCGAAGCAGCACCATCAGAGAAGTAGATTATCTTTGTGATAGTGGAACACTGTTTCTTCAAGAAGGCAATCAGATTCTTTTGGAAGAGATAAACTGCAATTGTATTGTGATGTAAACATTCTGATATCACAACAAAATTGAGGCTGCTCGAATCGGTGTAGTAGATCACGAAAGGGTGTACTTTGGCTTGAGCATTATTCCAGTGATATCCTTGAGCTGCATCTTGAAGAACAAATGCATAGTTCTCAGAGAAATCTGCTGAAACCACAAACAACCAGTGGCGTAGGAAGATGTTTTTGAGCAGGGGGGCTGAAAGTAAGCAGGTGAAGACTCGTTTTACGTGCGCATAGCGCGCGAAAGGTAGGGGTGTCTGGGGGCATGCTCCCCCAGGAAAATTTTGGAGTTTTAAACCTTCTGAGAGCTTTTCTAGTGCATTTTCGAGGACATTCTGGACTCTTAGCTTGTCATATGTGAACACAGATCAGTAGTGACTACTGATCTGTGTTCACATGTGACAATTATTGATATCCACACACCGTGGGGCTAAGATACACCACAATCATGAATAACTCAACCCTGATTGTGGCAACAGATGAAAAAGAAAAGTGCAAACCTCAGAGGGTGAGCCCCACCCCCTGGCTTGTACAGCAGTCTAAAAATCAGAGGGGCTCTGCCCCCCAATCTTATGACTGGGGGGGCAATTGCCCCCCCCCCCCCAGCCCCCCTGGTTCTTACGCCAGTGCACCCCTGGTGGTGGAGAAGTCTTCGTTTCACTGTAGAACTGACTTTGCTGCTTGGCAATGAAGGAGTGTGTCAGTAGAACCTCCAGCCTACTGCCGAAAGATTCAACAAATTCATCGGCAGGCTGAGAAACAGTTTCAAGAGTTGATCTGTCAACGCTTGTCCACTGTTTGTAATCAACGCAGTCAATCAAGTTGTCATCTAGAAGACTCATAAGACGCGATTTCAAATTGTCAACTCCAGGGCAAGAAGAGCAAGAACCAAGATGACAGCCTGGAGTGGCAGGATTGCATGTCAGCCAGGCTAAGCACTCTTGATAAGTGGTGAATGGTGAAGGTAGCTTCAAAGCGTGCAGCATTAACTTGACGTTTTGGTGGATGGTACAAACACACACAGAGTGGGTACCACTTGCACCAGCTAAGATGCAGTGCTTTGGTTGGAGCTCAGCAAATTTGGAGAAACCAATACTTGTAGTAGGATGTTTCTCTTTGAAGTTTAGGTAAAACTTTCGCAAATTGCTCAAAATAAGCCATTTCTGAATGTGCACCCTTTTCCCATCTGGTTGTTTAACGGAAACGAAGTCCTTCATTCCTGGCATCAGGCGTCATCGCTTTCATAGAAACTGACAACAAGATCTACCTTGGTCTGGGTAATAGAATGGCTTAGCTTGGGGTTAGGAGTAGAGAGGATGCCTTCCTCTCTGACTAGCTTCTTGGCAGTCCGGGCCATGAAATTCGACACACCAAACTCTGTTTCAATTTTTCTAATTGACCAACTCTGCGGTAATATCGTCAGTATTTGTACTCGGATGCTTCTTTCACTGATTTTGAATCTTCCCCAATAACAAGTTTCTCCATCATAGAAGTAACCTCATCCAGCTTCTTTTTGGCATACTTTCTCGTTCTTAGCTTTCTCTTCGTAATTGGTGTCTTACCACTCTCTTTCAAGCACTGATTTGCCAATGCCAGTGAAGCTGATGATGGCTGGGAGTCTTCAAAGAAAGATGGCTGTATAGAAGAATCTTCAAGTGATGATGGTTGCTGCAGTGAGGAATCTTCTGCATCACTGTCAGAGTTGGTGTCTGCAGACTCCACATGTACATCCGGGTATGAAGGCTCTGCTTAGCTTCTTCCTACAAGAGTCACAAATACATGCACCGATTGAAATATGAGGGGCCTTCTCACACATCCACTTGGAAACAGGTCTAAGATTCTTCTGCTTGGACGTGTGACCACGTACATTGAAGGGGTTGCAGCAAGTACTCTTCCACTCTGGCTGAGCCATTACAACAGATCAAATCTACTTTTTTGATACTTGTGGTTGGTTAGTAATAAGTTACTACTGTGCTTTTCAGGTCAGTTGTCCAGTGGATAAGGGAAATAGGCAGTGGATCTCATGTGTTTAATTAGTAATTAGGTTAGGCTGTCTAGAGGCTAACAGTTTACACAGTGACATCTCCAGCTGCCTGTTGCCTATTCCTCCTGGACAGCTGACCTGCAAAGCACAGTAGACAACCAACCTGCAAATAATAGTTACAGCCATGCATGGTGGCTGGAACTATTTTGCTGTCCAAGTACACTATTTTATATGGCAAGATAGTGACCTTGGTGGTCACAATACAGTCTGTTGCTAGGAGATGGACAGCAAAGCACTACACAAATAATAATATAATGAATGAAGTCTATATCTTTCTTTAATTGAAGTGTAGACCTTCAATTGAACCTGACACACATTACATTCATGTACAACCTTACCAGGGTGGCTGTAACAACTACTTTAATATCTCCTGATCCCACTGCCGTCCCAAAACAAAACTCGTACCACATAAAGCCAGATAGTGAAGGAAATTGTCAACCGAAAACGAAAAATATCTAAAAATCCTTTTTCTCGAAATCACAAATTTAATTAAATCGATATTTTCACTGATCTTAATTCTAATTAAGCATATCGCTGAAAATCACATTTCACGTACTTTCAGAAAATTGCTGTCCCACTTCTCAAAACTGAAGCATATCCGAGTTACAGTCAATCAAAGTTAGTGCGTACAAGCAAAACCCTGCCAAATTGGAAAATTTAAAATGCTTGTAACTCAGAAACCATACAAGTTCAGGGGCTAAAATTCCGCACCAATTCATCACTTAGGGTAAAGTATGTGCTCACCAAGTTTTGGCAAAATCTGTGATGGGCGTCCATTTTGCGTGTTGATTTGACATGGAATGACCCATACGCTTTCTTGGTAGGCAGGGTTTGGCACTCCGAGGGCGATATAAGAGTACAGAAAACTCAGGTTTAGGAGGCGAGATTGATTCTAATTTTGTACAACTACTTAAGGTACGAGCTGAAGACAATTCTAAATTGTTATCTTGGATGGAAAAATCTCGAGACAAATTTATGAGCCCTGACATACAAAATGAGATTCTTTCTATTATGTCTCATTTTATCCAAAGAGAAATAGCTGATGCAGTATCAGGACAGTGGTTTACAATCATGGTGGACGAAATAACTGACCAGAGTAACCTGGAACAGATGGTATTTTGTCTTCGCTATGTCGACTGCAATCTTAATGTACATGAGGAGTTTGTTGGTTTGTATAGCCTTGAGTCAACGTCGGCTGACTCAATAGTTTCCACCATAAAGGATATTTCGCTGCGAATGAATCTATCACTGAAAAACTGCCGTGGCCAGTGCTACGACGGTGCTAGTTCTATGTCTGGGGGAAGATCGGGTGTTGCAAAACAGATCATGGACTTAGAACACAAGGCTCTTTACACACATTGCTATGGGCATGCCCTAAATTTAGCTGCTCAAGATGCAATAAAACACAGCAAGATCATGGAAGACTGTCTTGATACTACATATGAGATAACGAAGCTTATAAGAAAGTCCCCTAAACGTGAAACAATATTTAGAAAGTTAGCTGAGGAGATACAAGTTGGGTCACCTGGTATCCGCACTTTGTGTCCTACTCGTTGGACAGTTCGGGCAGAGGCTTTAGCATCTATCTCAGAGAATTACCAAGTGTTACAGGCAACCTGGGATGCTGCCAGGCAGGCTACTAGGGATACAGAAATGAGAGCCAGAATCATAGGTGTTGCTTCACAAATGGAAAAGTTTGACTATTTTTTTGGAGTTGAGCTAGGAAGGAAGTGTTTATCAATGGTCGATAATCTATCTCGATCACTTCAAGCAACAAAGATGTCCGCATGTGAAGGCCAAAGTATTGTCAAGAAAATAGTCCAGTCTCTTCAGTTGATTCGAAGTGATTAACAGTTCAATTTGTTTTGGAAGTACCTTGAGCAGAGATTGTCTAAAATTGATGTGTCACCTCCAGCTCTTCCTCGGCGTAGAAAAGCTCCACGTAGGCTAGAAGTAGGTGAAGGTGCTCCTGAGTATGCTGCTACAGTAGAAGACCACTACCGAAGAATCTATTTTGAAGTTATTGACATATTATTAGCTGCCATTCAAGAAAGGTTTGGGCAAAAAGGATTTCAAGTTCTTCAAAAATTGGAAACACTCGTAGTTGACAACTGTCCAAGCGTAGATATACTTCGTGAACTTGCCGAATTTTATGGTTCAGACTTTCATCACGAGCGCCTGAAGTCACAGTTAAACGTGCTACACAGCCAAGAGACTAATGAACCTCTGAGCAATATACAGTCTGTTGTATCACATTTGAGAGGTTTGAATGATATCGAAAAGGAATTCTATTCTGAAATCATTAAAGTAGTGAAGCTAATCCTTGTCATGCCAGCGACTAACGCCCTCAGTGAGCGAAGCTTTAGCTGTCTACGTAGAATAAAAACCTGGCTACGCTCTACCTGCAATCAAGTATGCCTAAACAGCTGCATGACTCTGCATGTCCATAAAGTAAGAACTGATACCATGCCCATGTCAAAGATTGCTAACGAGTTCATTCAAAGGAACAGTGGCAGAATGCATATTTTTGGACAATTTACATAAGCTTATCATTATTCTACTTAGTTAAGTATAAATAGCAACAATGCAACAATTGTCAACTTCATAATAATTATGTACACACTTCAAAGTATGTATTATGGTGAAAAATCTGGGGGGGCTTGAGCCCCCTAGCCCCCCCATTATCTACACCCTTGCCAGTTGGCAAGCATAACTGGGCTTTGCTACCTGCTCATGATGAAAATTAATAGCAGATATCATTCAGCAAAGTCCCGGATCTTTTATTGATGTAGTAATACATGTACCTTTTTTTCATTCTCTTCATGAAGGGTTTTCTTCTCTTCAATTAAAGCTATGTACTGTCTTCTGCTTTCCTGTAGTCGTTCCATTGAATCACCAGCATTCTCAAGATTGGCATCAATGTAGTATTTCAAGGTGCGGACGGAAGGCAACTGCAACAGCTTGAAACTTCGCAGAGATTGATAGGCTGCTGGACTTCGACTGTAAACAGCCAGTGCTATAATATAATATGTACAACCTTGTGTGATGCAACATAACCGAAATCTTACCCATCTGAATGGTAATCTGGCTCCATCGATTTCCCTTCTTACTGGTAACTGCAAAAAAATCAAATCATAACATATAAACTAAAAAACTCTCACGCACACACACACACACAAACACAAATACATACACACGCACTGGTATACACATTTGCACACACACATGTACACACACACTCACACAATCCTGTACACTCTCACACACACATGTGCACACACACCTGTACACGCACACTCACGCAATCCTGTACACTCTCACACACACATGCACACACACACATGTACACGCACAGTCACACAATCCTGTACACTCTCACACACACATGTGCACATACACCTGTACACGCACACTCACACAATCCTGTACACTCTCACACACACATGTGCACATACACCTGTACACGCACACTCACACAATCCTGTACACTCTCACACACACACACGTACACGCACACTCATACAATCTTGTACACTCTCACACACACATGTACACACACACAAGAGTACTCATACACATATACACACACATAAACACAGCACACACACATACACATAATAGTTATCTGCCAGTAATTGGGGTGCATGAGATGCATGGTTGAATGCACAATTACTGGCCGATAACTGTTTAATATTATCGAATGAAATCTGGTTTATACTATCTACAACCATATTGAAATTTATAGCTGGATTTATGGGATGTAATTTTGATTAGTTTCGCTTCATTGGCTTCACAAGCGGTTCCACTTTGAGAAACACTTTTGGCATAGAAAAGGCTTATTATTTTGAGTTAAGAAACTGCACTTTCTCTGTGGCACCATATGAAGTTACTTGCACACAAGTTTGAAGGCTAAGGGAAGTATGGTTTGTTGGATATCATTAAAAATGTCATTTCACAGTGTCAAAAACTTGGCATTTTATTTGAAAAGTATTTTGAGTTAAGAAAATCCACTTGAGCCTCTCAATCTACTTGTATAAGTGTCAGATTCCCAAATTTGAAGATTCAATTCCAAAGTACTCTTGAGATATTGCCACTTTTGTCCAAGATTTGTGAAAAATGGCTCAAAAACTGCCTGAACTTGTGCGGCTTCTCTAGTAGCTATACCGTTAAGTCTGGTTAATAAGCGCACATGCTTATTAAGCGTTAATAAGCGCATGCTTCCTTCCTGTTATTAATTATTGTCTAATAAGCGCATGCGCCCAATAAAGACGACAGTAAAATTAGTAGTCATCGTTCGATCAAGAGTGTTCCATGCTCTACATGGCTATAACTAATTTACTAACCTATTTTCGGATAGCCAGCTCCACGAGATCGGCTATACGCGACAGTGCGATGTTCCACTGAGACGAGTTCGGACTCTTGACCTAGACCGAAGCGAGTCTCGCCAAAGAAGTTAGCTGGCTAATTTTCCACGGCTTTCTTCCAGCGATGACTTCCGATCATACTCCCATGAACTATTACAGAGCTTAGTCCAAGAATCGCTGTGTTCATAACTTGCTAGCTTTGTGATTGAGCGCTCGAACGTGCTGGCAGTGGGCGGGGCCAAAACTTCACTCTCTATTAAGCGCACATCGTCTAATAGGCGCATGTTTCCTTACCACCGAAAGTGATAAGCGCATGCGCTTATTAACCAGACTTTACTATATGGGGATAATGAGTTGTGCAAATAGACGATAAAAGTGATCTTTATGATATCTGTAGACGTTATTAAGCACAGTGAAGCTCATTTAACCTAAAAAAATACGAGTTCAAAAAATTTGCTCTCTTGCTTGAAGCACTGTATAATAGTACAAGTGGATAAATAGATGAAACAAGTTCCAAGTTTTCATTGGTATATACGGTGATCTGTGAGCGTAAAGAAAGAAAAAAGAAAAGCACTACAGGTATTCTACATATCACTATGTATGCTAAATGTGCTAGACAATAATGTATATACTATGATCAAGGGCTGGTATGATCTAGTCCAGTGGCCACTTCACGACTTACAATACTTACGCTCCCCCTGCACTATGTTCAAAACCCTTAATCAGCTACTGTGTACTCGGATAGTGCTTCACTGTACAAAGATATTGCTATACCAGCATCTAGAGAGTAACTCCCTTGGGAGTGATGTAGAGAACTCGGCCCAGGAGAGATGATCTCAGCAGATATGGTTGAACATATAGATGCACATGTTTTAACGAGGACAGTATTTAGGTATGTTCATGCATGTCAATGTTGAATAACATGTCCAATTTTCACAGTATAATAATAATGTGCTTCGCGATCAAATACTTCACACCCAAAATTAAGCTAGTATACATGTTATTTCACACCTACCACTAGCTTAAAATGGCTTCTCATATACGCCAGCTGTCGATGATGTGTCTCCAGACCAGAAAAAAGCTTTCCATAAGGGCCAGTAGAGCTGAGTATGGTCTTTAATGCTGGCATCTGATCAGGCATGATTCCAGCTTCCTTTAAAGCACCTTCAACAGCACATTGAATGTTATCAAGTGCAACTTGATACAGGGAATCTACATCCTTGATGATACTTTCAGTGGCGACCTGCGTAAGCTTGTCAGTGGCGGATCCAGGATTTCTAAAAGGGGGGTTCTGATTTACTGTTGCGCGCGAAGCGCACGCATATTTTAGAAGCCATGCCCACTTTTGGACTAAACCATGCCCATTTCGATCGTTTTTGAGACCAACTACCAGTCCAATCGATCTGTTTTCCAACAAATTTCTTCTAAAGCATTCTAAGGTGAGCCATAGCAGCCGTTTTCTTAGTTCTGTAGCCAGAAAGGGGGTTCCATTTAGCCTAACATACTTCTTAGTGCTAGGTGCAGCCCAAAGGGGGGTTCCTGTGCACCCCTGGATCCCCCTCTGGATCCGCCACTGCTTGTTACACTCTCTGATCTTCAAAATCCATATTGCAGATGCTCGTTGAATATCTTCCATACGCTTTTCAAAGTTCGGCGGACTTTCTTCAATTTCACTATCCGAATCATGATATCCTGTGCCATCATAAGTATCAGGAGGGTCTACTGACCGGGTGGTGGGTTTCTTCACAACTATGTTGTCATGGTAGTCATACACGTGGTTTCAGAAGTAGTGAAAATTACGGAATGGTTTCATTTGACAGTTTTGTAAGTTACAATTGACATGAATATTAGGCCTATCAGCATGATGCAGACGGATGTGTCGAAGGTAGTCTGCCAATGACACAGCTTCTCGATTGGTACATATTGGACAGACTAATGAAACTCTTGTGAAATTGTAAGCACACAAACATAAATATAAGTATCTATCAATGATGTATCAAACAACAGACCTGGTGGATGGTCTTCCACATCCATGGCATGGCCTGCACTGCAGAGTCACAGCTGATATCGGTATACTTTCTAAGTGGAGCACACCATTCGCACCGGTATGGGGTCTGGGGACAAGACTAAAAGGAGTGGTGGGGTCTGGAACGAGACTACGTACGTCTGGGGGCGCAAGGCTACGTGTGCGCATGCGTATACGCGCCATAGCTAGATTGTGAAGTGTCAAAGATTGATCTATGATGGCGATGGAGGTTTCTGTGATGTATGGAAGAGCTAAGCAAATTCTTATTGTTCAAGGAATTGGACGACGATATTGTCGATACACTATCCAATAACAAGATTGGTGGCATTGACAGATGATCTCCGTGAAATGTTCCCCATTGTCGGTGAACGTGTGAAAGTGAGAAAGCTCATCGATGAATTTTCTGGTAAACCTGAAGAAGTACGGCCTCAGGTAAGCTTTCGGAGATAGATTTAATACGTAATTGATAGAGAAGCAGCTACATTTGGCAAGCTTAATTCATTTTGTAGCGGCAGCTGCTAATTTCTTTTACACCTCAGCTCAGTATAGAGACACTAAGCCTTATACCTTAAAACACTTTGAGGGGGAATAACATTCATTGGTCACAATCATGGTTTACAGCTTGGACTAATGATTAAGCATAACAATAAAAGCATTTTATTTTAGGCCCATATTTTAGCTGTTTTTTCACACCTCAGCTGGCAATTTCTTGGATTAAAAGTTAATCATTTTGCATTCTTACTTTATCCGTCTGTAGTCTTCTAGACAGAATTCGTCTCAGAAGGGGCCATTTCCTAGTTCATCTTGGTCTATGACGTTTGAGGTGCCAACATCGTAGACTATGAAGGCAATCAGGAGTGGAGTGGTGACCAAGACGGCTCGTGTCAAGATTATTGCAGCACTTCATACACGAATGCTGCAGCTTGCAGACTACCCAACCTCAGCGCTATTAAGGCCTGGGTCAGTGTGGGATGCATGGTATTTACTGACAACTTGAATGCTGTATATTTCAGCATCAGTACATCCTATGAACTTCTATTATGCATCAACAGAAAGTTTGATCTTCACCCTTTCTTGTAATTAAATTATGTTAATTAACGCCGGGCCATGACGTCACAGTGGGCGTGGGCGTGAATGTATGTTTGTAAACAAAATCGAAAAAGGCGGCATATATGCACGGGTCTGAGGCCGACCTTAAGGGGTTATCTACATGAAAATTTGTGTTGTCACAAATTCTAATGTTAGTGGTATGAATAGAATCGGCATCACCTCCTGAGATGGTCTAGCGCAATTTCGCTGTCCAAAAGTGTTCTATAAGCTTCTCAATCAAGGTAAATGTCGTCAAGACCGCGCCCCCTCTTCGGTATGGTTAACGCGTTAACGCGCGCTACCCTTTACGTAATCGTGCGTTCTGCGCGTGCGCATTCTGCTTTGGTGGTTGCCGGGCAACAATGTACGTATTCAGCGCGCGTAATATCTTCCGGCCGGTTCTGCGCTCGCGCGCGCCCGCTATAGCGCTAGCGCCGCGCTGAGCTGCGTGCATGCGATATGCACGTGCACACGCACGTGTTTTAATTTTCAGATCAGATTTCAACAAGTAAAGCTCCAAGTACAAGTGTTGTGATTATGAAGAGAAAGAGACTAGTGTGAGTTGAAAAGGGGTGCCAGAACTAGCCTAATTACTTGTATTTGCTTGCATAAACATAATATTGTCATCAGAGCAAGCTGTGTGCAGCTACCCAGACCATAGATTATATCATGCAATCTTTTGCTAGGCTGCATGAGCATGCGGGCGCTGATGGGAAACTAGGAATCAAGTTTGCTTGGCCTTGTTATAATATGTCGATAAGTGTCATTTTCTGCCCTTTTTTGGTCAAATTGTCATAGCAACGCCGAACGGGCAGGGTTTTCCCCACACTGGTCGGTTCTAGTAAAGGGTCGACCAGTTGCTAACTCAGATATTATAGACTACGTAAACGTACTACATACGTAGTCTATAATATCTATGCTCAATATTACCACCACTCACCTAGCCCTAGCTGTGATGCACTACAAATGGTTATTATACACCACAGCCTGCGGTGACTATAGTAGTGGATTTGTTAGCTGTAGTACTGCATATACATCTAAAGGCTGATAACAATTTTACCACCTCTCAAAATTTCTAGGGAGAACCCTGAACGGGGATTTCCGAGGATGCAAACTATAATACTAGCGGTACATTACGTGCAGGGGCTTCCTCGCTCAGCTCAGGGAGGCAGTGCGCACGCGCATGGCAACCATGTGCTTGCGGGGAATTCCCTGTAAACAAATCTTGCGACACATACATGTAGGTGCAACAAAAGTGCTTACTAAACGGCACTTGTAGAAGATCCAAAGCTAGGAATCAGTTTATATTGTAGACAAGGTAGTTTACTATCTATGACTGTTAGTGAAAGTGTCAGCAACTACGATTCAACAACGGGCGACCATTTTTGTGGGTCGCACATTAGAGCCATCGAGGGAGTGCAGTTCTCCAAAACTGGTAGAGTGTTGGTGGTATCAAGTTTTCAGAGAATAGAAATCCATGTTTGACGTGCATCAGGAGCACAAAGAAGCAGCAAGAGGTGATCGGGAAGATGGGTGAAGATATAAAGTCGACGCGAACTTTTGAACAAGGTAGGTAAAATCCGGCAAATCTGCTGACTTGTAGCCACTCTGTGTTCTTTTGAAGATAGAAATCCATGTTTGGCAATCTGTGAGTTGGCGATGGAAAGCAACTAGATATGGCGAGCAAGAACGGCATTTTACAAGAACGTGAGGAATATGGATGAAGCCATACATTTTAGGTCTGAGTCCGAGTAGAGACCTCGCTTCTCTCAGAATAAATATAATATGGAGTGCGAGTACACGTGCGTACGTTCCATTGCTCACGTGAGCAGTTTCCAATCCCGGATCCTGTTTATGTATATTATGATGTATGATGCAGTAGGTTCATACCCTATATTGTGGCCAATCAATATACCTGTCGCGGAATTTCTGCCTTTGGGATACTACCGTCCAGGGTTATGTTCCAGACTCTCGATCCCTCTCTCTTCTCACGCACGGAGGGTCTGGGGACGAGACTAGTGTGCAGCTTTGAAATTCCAACCTGAATGTTGTGCTGTGCCCAACTATAGCTATGTATATAGCTCCCATGTTACTGATGATGTGTGACTTCATAGTGATACAGTAATTGATTGTTTTGTATGATCCATTGGTCAAGTGTGAGTATATGTTGTGTAGGCATTACCGTAGGACGGGTTTAATTGCCTAGTTTAATAATTGCGTTCTAGTCAAGTCAGGCCAAATTGTGAATCCAATAATTGCGATGGATGACCCCGTACCGTACTGTAGTATATGTGTACGTTTATGTTTGCAAATCTATTAATTGAGAAACGTAGAAAAACTCGCAATTTGCAATTAATAGATACTCGCAATTAAAACCCGACCTACGGTATTGTGCTCTTTTGGTGGCCACACCTTTGCACATTGAACAAGGAGGTTTGAGTTCATCTGTGTGTGTGTGTGTGTGTGCGTGCGTGCGTGCGTGCATGCGCATGCGCGCACTTGCATGCAGTGTGAATGAATGTTCACTAAACCTGAGACCTATGTCCACTGAGTATTCTGTTTCTCCTGAGCCTTCTGCATACACTAAATCTACTATGTCCACTGAGCATTCTGTTTCAGGTGAACTTTCTGCACTTACTAAGCCTACTTACAGGGCATTCCGTGTCTTGCCATCCACTAATATCCCTCTGTCCAATGAGCATTCTGTTCCATGACTTACTTTTGCACAACTGAGCCACTGAGCATTGTGATATATGTAGCTGGGATGCTGAGCATTCTGTCATGTCTGAGCCTTCTATTATTGGGAAGGATATTTCTGTAACTGAGCCTGTGTATCCACGGTGAATTCCTTTTCTCTGGAGCCTTCTGTGTTACAGTGCCATTTGATTTATATGACTGCCTATTTATAGTTGAGCATTAGGTTTTAATCGTGTGTGCATGTATTTGTGTTTTTGTGTGTGTGCATGTGTTTGTATTACTGTGTGTGTGTATACACGTGCACTTACAGGCATCTGTGTCTGTAGAGGAGGTAGGACACGGTTGATCTTTAGGTCACAGATAGAAGCTTTTGTGAAGATTTTCAGTGATTTTTCTTGATATTAATTTTTGAACTCAGCACCATCGATTTACTGGGAGGCCCTTCGGTTTGAGAGCTCTAGATCAATTTTTGAGGATAGGAATGTTAGTTGATTCCATGTGCTGTATAGTGCTCCATAGCAAGAGAGTAGATTTTTACCACTGTATAGTTTTTCAGTGTTTTGTGGTTAAACTTGCATGTCTCTACATTTGATTTGATACCCAGTTAGGCCAATGGATGGACTATCTACATCTCAGTGGAAAGTTGAAGCCACCTTTTATAATATGACTTCAGCATGCAAAAATGGCCAAAAATTCCCAATTCTTATGTTAGACACAATTTAAAGGGATTGGTTTATGGTTTATAGTTAAGAATTCAGATTTGAGATGAAGATAGACACCAACTAGACACATCTTTGTGCCAAATAAGAAGTCTTAACTACAAAGGGTCACAGAGCTATCAACCAAAATAGCCTAAAATATGGTCTATTTATGTTAGGCACAGAAATTTGCATGAAAGTATTAGTCAAGAGTCAATATTGTACTCTATGCATCCTTATGCATTAATAATCCTAGTGTATGTGTGGAGCTGCGAATATTTTGCAGGAAATGCCCAATCCGGAAGCAAACATTTCCGTCGACTGCTTCAGACGGGTTGAAGTTCACCTTGATGACGTAGTACCCAACGCATGTGTACAATAGTGACATTTTCATTGACCACGCCCACTGGTGATATAGGAAAGAGAAGGCAGCGAGAACAGAGTTATTGGCGTTGAACACGTGGAGCGCTTCGCTTCTAAGGCGTCCAAGCGAGGTAAGATATTAACGATAGACAGCCCAAAAGCCTTTTTAATGCTCCAAAGTTTTTTTGTTGGGTTGACTGTCACTGCCTCACTAGGCAATCCGACAGTCGCTCGTGTTAGCTATGTATGGTAGTACTGTGTAGAAGTAGACATACCAGAGCGATTCTTTACCTTCAGAAACTTACCTCATCTTGTCTATAACCTTCAATCTTGTAATTTTTGATCGTTTGTATTGCTATGTATTGTGCACGTGATACCAGACCAAGGTCATAGTTCGTCATAGCTTCTGTTACAGAGCGGTCTTTGTTTGACGCTTTGCACGCTAATACTACTGCTAAAAAGTGATACTTTTATTCATTATGCGTAAAAATAAGTGTGCATGCAAAGTTAGAAAAAAAATTTACTCTTTTGCTGTGTAGCACTGTAGTTGAAGCCCCCCCCCCCCCCCGGCCCCCCCATAAGCAACGATACTGAGTTCAAAAATCACCATAAGAATGTCCAATGATGCATACCAAAGCTGATACTGAAGCTTCAATCAGTAGCCTATAAAGTCGGTAAACTGGACTGGTACTGATCGATCTATACTAGCGTGCTTGGGCAGAAATGCGCTGCTAGTCTCTCAATATAGCAAGTTATTGCTACTTTCTTAGCTATTCTAGATCAAAAATCATGATTGTGAATAGCAGGGGGGGGTGCTGAGGCTGTGCTATCACCTAGACGTATCACTGTAGTTCGTCAGAAGATCAACTTACCCAGCATGCTGGCAAACTTAGAACTTTTTAGGTAGTTAGTGGGCATGGCTTAAAGTTTGTGTGCGCTTTGTGCTCACGTATACTCTACTGTTACCAGCACCCCCTTCTCCCAAATCTTGGACAGGCCACTGTGGGTGTATGATCAGATGAAACTTATGCTGTAATTACTCTGAACACTGCTTCAAAATGTTTAGCTCGCATGAAAGGTTGTTGGGACCCAGAATTTGAACCTAGCGTAGAAGAGATCATGGACTATCGATGAGATATGGCAGTTTGGTTTCTTTTGTGAGCTCGCACTCGGGGGGATTTCCCTATTCAGTCTAGCACATGGCAGGTGAAGGTCACGTCCGGGTCAACCAGCTCAAGCCACGCACCCCAATATACGTGTACGTAGCATGTGCAGTTTGTCAGTGTAATAGGCGCAGTGAATCTATGCTTTTTTTATTGAGGGACTCTGGATGTACCGTATAGCCGGAAATATTGGCGGGAATTAAATTTGGCGGTTGAGCCCAAAATCGCTATTGCAAGAATATTGGCGGATTTAAATTTGGCGGTTCGGTACGGGATCGCCATACATATAATTATATATATGCGAGTAGGAAATTTTGGCGGATTTTAATTTGGCGGTCGTGATGTAGACCGCCACACCGCCAAATTTAATTCCCCACAAAATTTTCTGGCTATACGGTGTATAGTCTAAGTTTTTCATTACATCCCGAGTCCCAATTAGAAAAAAAAATTCGGCCCTTGCTATGATGAAATTATGATGAAACTTAGGATGTAATTGCTGTGAAACTATTTTAAAATGTTTAGTGCGCATGAAAGGTTGTTGGGACCCAGAATTCAAACCTAGCGTAGAGGACATTGTGGACTATCGATAGACATGGCGATTTTCTCAGTTTGCTTTCTTTGGCGAGCTCGCACTCGGGGGGATTTCCCTATTCAGTCTAGCACATGGCAGGTGGAGGTCACGTCCGGGTCAACCAGCTGAAGCCGCACGCCCCAATATACGCGTATACGGAGCATGCGCAGTTTGTCGATGTGTCCTAGTTCGAATTATGGCAGCGTTACAGTAAGCGCAGTGCACTTATGAGGGACTCGGGATGTAGTCTAAGTTGTTCATTACGTCCAGAGTCCCAGTCAACAAATCGCTTTGGCCGACCGATGAGGTAATTGTGATGAAATGATGATGAAATTTACATGTATGATGAAATTGGGGTGAAGACTGCTTCAAGATATTTAGCTCGCATGACAGGGTGTTGGGACCCAGAATTCGAACCTAGCGTATAAGAGATCGTGAACTATCCGTGACTCTCTAAGTTTTTCATTATATCCCCAGTAGCAATTCAATTTTCTGTGGTTATGAGGTAATTATGGTGCAATCTATGATGAAACCTATGGTGTAATTTGTGAGGTAATCTATGAGATAATTACGAGAAAATTTAGGGTCATGGTGGAGCCTTTCTGGGACTTAAAAATCAGTGAGTATGTAGAGTATCTAACGCCTGTATCTATCGAATGCCCTACAAGTTGTGAGTGACTTTCCTTGAGAAGTACCGCTAGCCGAACTTCACGAATTTTCTTGGCTTTCGTAATCCTGTGGCTAATGTGTGCTATATTATATACATGTAGCACACGTTAGCCAGCGTGCCACAACCGACCAATCTGAAGTTTGAAAGCTCTACTGTGCTGGTTAGAGTTTATATATACATGTAGTGTTCATTTCACCTCGGCTCTATATTGCCGTAATACTGTGATAACAATAATATATTGATACATTACAAAGCAGTGTTCTCCCTAGCATACCAAAGGCATGTCAGCTCAACAAGCCTTCAGTACAGAAATTCCCTTTGATGTGGGAATGGGACAACCCAAAAGCTTTTATGTCGCTACAAGGTCCACCTAATGCCCTCCTATCATGTCTTAAATTTTGCTTGGGGAGAACACTGCAAAGTTGATACATTCAAGCCAGAGGAGGTACGAAATCATTAATATTCCATGTGACGTTCAGGCATACCAATCTGCGTCATCGTGGGTGTGTCCCCATACAGTTGCTGTGCTAAGGGTAACAATGGCGGGATCCTCAAAGGTTCACTAGCTCAACCGTTGTGCTTTCGATTGCAGTTCTATCAAGCTTTTGCTTTTTGCGTGGTATATATAGTAGTGTTACTGTGCTGTTATATGTTAACAGGTAAAGTAATTATTTTAGAACCTTTTGTGCTTACAAATCAAAATCAGAAATATTCAAGCGAGTGATAGTATTCAGCACAAGGACATAGACACGTTGCATAAAATTATTATTAATTATTAATGTTCAGGTGTGCCATCAGGCCTTGGATGGGAGTTGGAGTAGGCGAGTTCAAATCAATAAGATTTTCACTGATGGAAGGTGCTGGAGGAGGAATGCTCCCTCTGGTGGAGGTGCTACCTGGAGTGGGGGCAGGGACTGGAGGAGGACCAACAGTACCACTTGCATCAGGACCGTGGTGAGTTGCAGGTCCAGTTGTCTGTTTAGTAAATGTACACCATTATAAATTCCATTGTTTAGTAAGTGTGCTGAGCATGTGCATGTACATGTAGCTACTGCTGATTTACCTTTCCTTTCTTACGTCTGGGCCTCCTCCTCCTCCTCCTCCTTTTCCCACTACTTCTCTCCTTGTGGTTAGCTATGTTGCCGTCTACATTTCAGCTTATGTACACATGATTTCTTTTTGTGTATATACCTGCTAGTGGCATCATTTCCCCTCTCTTCCATCTTGCCTCCAGCTCCCTCAGCCACCTCTCCCTGGAGACAAGCTGGTCATACTGCCATTGCTGTTCCTGAAGTTGAACCAGCACATGAAGAGCAAGTTCTGTTGGAGAGAAGAAAATGAGGGTGTGTATTCCAATGCTACCTTTCACTCACTGCTGAAACTATCACCCATTCTGCCAACCTCTTATGCAGGACTGAGCTAGGTGAGTTTATATAGAAAATGTTGGGAAAATAGTTTATGAACTCCTGATGCAAGCCTCTAATAGTCCCTCTGTAGTTGGTTTCATCACAAAACCAGCTTACAGTGCTAATGTGATGCAACTGTACTTATCTTCCCCCACCCCCCACGTGCACAATACATACTAGTTGGCTTGCTCAAACTCAGGCTTGATAGCAATGGCATTGAATGAAAAGGGATTAGGCCATTTTCAGTGTTTTTCAATAGTAAAGACACTTAGAGTTTTGTCGCTAGCCGCCCTGTCAGCTTACTGCTTGCTCTTTTAACAAATTTTCTATGATTTTAAAATCTCTAACAAGAATTGGGTCGTGCAAAAATACTAATATTCTAATCAGAGGAGGTTGGACATGACGTGGATTTACGCTATAATCACATGACCTTGGTATGCAAGTATGCTGCCACACGTTCAAAACAATGCCATTTGCGAGTGTAGCCGGTAGCTAAAATGTTTGCATTTGTGAATATGGCCAAATCTAAAGCTGGAACAGGGATGAATCATGTTGATCTAATGTTGTAACATTGAAAGAAGCTGACTGCGATGGACAAATATGTGACCGGATTTGGGAAAACCCTCCGTATGGGATTTTTTCAGAAATTTGAGTTTGATGCATGGTTGATAAGCTCTACCATAGAGCTAACCCGCGTTCAAGTCTTAGGCTGATCGCGCGCTTCGTTGTGGAGATACAGCGCTTTGTTTGTGATCGCGCCACACCCCCAATAATCGAGAAATTACGGTCTAAAGGCGTTGCTATGCACGCGGAAGGCGTTTCCGCATACTACGCGTGACCCGGAAATCAATTAAATGGACCTGGGCGGAGCCGTTCGAAATGAACGTAAAGATCGAGCAAGAGTTGAATTTCGTTGTTGACAAGGACAGGCGATTGTTCTTAGATGCCCAAGAAGCTAAAAAGGTAAGCGAACGTACAGTAGATCGATGAATCTAGCTGTATCTAGGTAGAGAATTCTAATTACCGCCCATAGCAACGGGCTCCGTGTACGGTGGCTGTGCCGACTAGGTGGGTCAAAATGAAGGCTTATTTCGCCTTCGTATAGCACGACTAGCCTCCGTAGAAGACGGCAACAGTTAGAAGAAGGGTTGTTGGATATGTATATGACAAAATCTGGACTTTGACAAATTTAGACCTGAGCTACTAAAAACGCGCATTGCGCGAATCGCGCGCGGATCCCATACGGAGGGTTTTCCCAAATCCGGTCACATATTGTTTTGTTGTTGCCATTGTGAGAAACGAGTTTTCTTGATTTGCAAGAAGTATGAGGGGTGAACGGGCGGGGTATGGTGCTGGATCTTCTTTTCTCATGGATTTCAACTTAATTGCTTTCACGTTTAAAACTGTCTTCAAGGCTTTAGATTGTGACTTACATTTTGTACAGTGTTGTATACCGGGCAACACTCCCACTTTTTGTGCACACGTGATCATGTCCAACCTCCTCTGTGTTCGAATTTTGAAGCTTGACACCATTTTACATGCCAAGGAAGCAAGACTGAATAGCAAATAGGCTGTACATTAGCCAATACACACTCGGTAAGGTCTCACAGATCATGTTACATGTACACCATGTAATGAGCCCCTTATTCTTGTGGTGTTGGGGAATGGAGTTGGTTTCTGGTATGGAGGAGAAGGCATGGTGTAATCCCCCTTTAGAGAGTTTGCATGTAGACTTGTTATGATACATGTAAGATTCTTTATAATAGTTAGAGACTGAGTCCAAGGTCTCTACGCATTTTTCTAGCCCGTTGCTATGTGGTTACTAAGGTATACAAGGTACTGTATATGTCCCTCCTTGTAGGGCTCATGTCCATATGTTTACTATTATACAGTTCCTGAGGGCCAGGGCAAACATTCATACAGTTCTTGGGGGCTAAAAACATGTTTATTGTATCCATGGATACAATGGGCTAGAAAATAGTTATTGACCAATCCCTCGCTTTGTATGCAGTATAGAAGCACTCATCCCTCGGGATTTGTGCTTCTATACTGCATACAAACCTTGGGAGTTGGTCAATAACTATTACTAAGAGACCAAAGGCCCTGGGCTGTAGCATCCCGAGCGCAGCGAGGGTGCTACTAAGGGCCTGAGGGTCTCTTAAAAAGCGTAGAGACCATTGGATGAGGTCTCTAACTGATTTAGAATATAGCAACTGTAACCATGACATTAAGCCTGGGGACTAGGCTACTGTTGCACTGTGCATCTTTCTTTGCCCTTGGCAGCCCAATAATAGACCTACCTCTCTAAGAGGTCTATAAGTGAATTGAGAGGTCTCTAAGTGAAATAATGGACCTCCAATTGACCAATCAGATTGCTGTATTTGTTACAACTATATTCTAACTGTGCATATAATGTATGTTTGCGCTTGAGTAACTACCATGACATCATTGTTTCTGGAATTTGTACATTGGTATTTTGTTCAATGAGTGCCAAAGTAACATCACGACATTTTGTTCCACATACATGTATATGTAGACTACACATGTCGTGATACTGTAGCGGTAATGACATTTTCCAGATTTCCTCGTGGATATTTTGTGCTCGGTAATCAAAAGAAGGTACTGTATATACATGTATGTTGGTACATGTACCATAGTTTGTGAAATTGTCACCGAAAAAAAAATTTTTTTACAAGTATAGAAACGATTGAATAAAATTGAAGAATAAAGTAGGGGGTGGCAGGATCAAAAAGTACAAGAACAAGAGATAATCGCATCTATTATACATTCTACGCTTGCTTTTCTCGACTATTGTGCACCTATTAATTATGGTTGACGTGTTTGTTGAGCGCGGTACGTGGGAGACATTCATGCAGGTTGTTCCCTAGTTGTCGCGATGGTTCGGGTTTATCAGTTTGATTCAACCGCATTATTACTGGTTATTTTTGCACCCCTCAAAAAGCAAGCGTAAGGATGTATAGTAGATGTGATTATCTTTTGTTTGTGTACTTTTTGATCCTGCCATCCCTACTTCATTCTTCAATTTTATTCAATTGTTTATGTACTTGTTTCTGTTCTTTTGCACTTAGTGTAATTTATCAATGCCATCTTACATGGTTTGCTCATTAAGTGGAAGATGGGAGGTGCGCAAAATTCTTTGCCACGCCCCTCATTAACTTGCTTTCATAATAATATTATTATTATGACGATGAACAGGATATATTATGACAAAGAAGGCTGTTTTAGGCGGCCCAAGTAGTGATGAGACTTTTCCGCTTAGGGAGAAAACCAAATTTCAAGTTTTACTGTTGGCAGCACCGGCATAATATTTATGATCAGTACGTTTAATACCGCTGCTCGAGCCTTGCGCCTTCGCTGTATGATGATATGATATCTATGATCAATCCAGCGTAGCAAAAATGCTGCAAGCGCTAGCGAGTAGCTCGCCTATGCCTAGCACCTTACCGCTCCTCGAGCCTTGAACCTTCATATCCACGATCTGTCCAGCGTGCCGTTGCACGCGCTAGTGATATACGAGCGAGCTAGCTCGCCTAGGCCTACATAGGCGCCTAGGGCCAGGCGCTGTCACATGACTTCACCATGGCAACATATTCCGAGCATGCACATTATATCACAGAAGGTGTATCAGACAAACCCATTCGATAATGCGCCGTACATACCCACTATTATGTAACTGTCGAGATAAGGCCAAACTAGCGTGCCACTGCACTGCGCGCTACAAAATAAAGTGGATTTATACTCAAAGTAAGATGAGCGGTGGAGGCAGTCTTGAGCTAGCCCAACTAGAAAGAAAGAAATCAATAATGAGAAATGGCCTATTTTTTTGAATATCTGGTTCTGACGTATACAATTGTTTTGATGAATGATTTTGGTCTTGTTAGATGCATAATTTGCTTGAGATTTCTGATTTTCACACTTAGAAATTTCACAAAATTACCTATTTTGAGATATTTGGGTATTTGCAATGTATTACATATATGGCATATCCAGGCCATCCCTACTTATAGAGTCTACCGACTCTATGGTAGATAGTATATACAGAAAAATTAAATGCACAGTAGCCAGGGAATTATGGCAGATAACCATCCGAGACACAAGGGTGGAGCCCGAGGGTGACACGTGGTTATCTCCCATCTTTCACTTAGGATTTCTTCTAAAATTCAGCCCTTCTAATCATTCGGCACCCTTTACCGAATGATTTAAAATAGTCTCTAATTTTTGGCAAAGGTCGTCATGCGTATATGCTATAAATGGGAATGGAATGCGCACGCAGACAGAATGTTGAATATCAACCTCTAAAAATTCGGCAAAGCTAAAGCAATATTATTATTTTCATGCTGAATTTTTAGAAGAAATACGGTAATTCCCTGGATATCGTGCATTAACTGATTTATATCCCACTGTTGATTTGTCAAGGGCTCCTCTCCATGGAAACAAACCTCTCCATAGAAATAAATTCAAGATTAACAGTGATAAGACAAAGAATCTATAAATTAACTGAACTCGCTTACTGAGGAGCTATTAACTGTGAGTAGCCTGTTAGCTAGCTAGCTACGAGTGTTTAGAATAGCTGTCTGTCAACTACTAGTACTTGCCATGTCCAAGACTCTTCACCGTCAGTTTAGTCAACGATATTAGACAATACAAGGGAATATACACTGTAAGTGCCAGAGGGAGGGAAATATCTTAGTTAGTTCACCCCTGTTACCTAGGATACAAGGCCTAGGTGGGATATAAATATAAGTTAGACACTGAAGCCAAGGGATCTACAGGATTTAGAATACTGAAGACACTAATCTAAAATCCCAAAGGAGAACAAACATGTGTACCATGTGTCCTTTTCCTCTCCCACATGAATAGGTGCTAAAATTAGTTGGCTAGCCTTTCCTTGATATTGTAACTATGTACCTACATACCTGCCCTGCCTTGCTAATACATGTACTGTAGTTTCCTGGGCAAGCACCCACTCCCAGGTAAGTGCCCATGTACCGCTTTTCAAGGGGCCAATATAGAAGCTTCTATGCAAACATATGGAATTTTGATCCCAGCCCACGCGGGCCAAAATCGCAGGTTATATTTAAGCGCCCATGGGCACTTGCCCAGACACTATGGTATTTGTAATTGCTGATTACTTGATGTAATACCGTAGTTTGCTTGCATCACTTGGAAAGTTGGTGTGTATATAAGTTTCAGTGCCTGCCTTATTTGGCTACCCATTTGTTTTATGCTGTTAGCTGTATGAACTGAGCTTTGTTTGGTCTTTGGTCTAAAATATCTGAACAATTATAGTATCACTCTCTTAGTCTGTGTTGGATATCATCGTAATACCATTGTGTCAAATCTATGGATAGAATTTCATATTCAGGAAGCGAGGTAAGTATCAGTTTTTTTGCGGATTTCTGCCTACAAATTTGATTGTGATAGTTCAATAATCACTTGATATATCCCACCTACCATACCTATATATACGATAGAGCCAGCTGGGCTTTAATTTCCCTCTCTGAGAGGTACAAGGAAATCATGATTCATAAATTCCTCCATAGTTCATTACAATGTAATTTCGTGTGCACTGTATAGTTTGCACTATGCATACACATGTGTACACATACACATAATATGCAGCACACTAATTGACACTAATCAGGAACCGATTAGTTACCTCTCTATCTGGCAGTTCTGCCCTGGTTATCTCAACTAGCCATGGTTCTCTGACTCAAGCTATCCATCATATTATTATTCTGTGCGACTCTTCTGTGTAGGACTATTCAGTGTTGCTAAGTCAGAACGGTTGTTGCTATGCACATACACTATGGTGCGCATGACTTTGGCCAATCACTTGTCTTCAGGCTATGCCCTCGGACTACTGCCATAAATTTCTGGCCCCATGCTTTAACTATAACAAATTGCACCCAAGTGACAGGTATTGTTGGTGATTTATAACTGCTTGATCTTCACCAGAGCTTACACTACTGGAAAGTAGGTATAAGAAAATGATATGAAGAATATAGGAAAGCGTGTGTGCGTATGATCCATTTCATATCATCAAAGAAGTACTGGTAATGTATCTGAAAATTTGACCCAATTTTGGTGGGAAATTGCTCAATTGCGTTTGGGAATAGTACTGGAGTTTCCCATACTATTCCAATCTTATTAGTGGGAAAATGTCAGCATAAATAGTGTTAGAATAGTATTAAAGCTCATGAATGTAGGTTTAGTATGGTAAAATTATTCAATTGTGAATATCATAATATTATTAGAAAAGTTGAATAAAACCAATCAACAAAATAATAAGAGTGAAACCAACGATATTACATCCTAATTACATCCTAAGTGGGAAGAAAAATAAAATCAATCTGTAATGTAATGTAATATAATGTAAGTAAACTCAGCCCCAGAACATGCTACGAAGATAATTCAAAGACCAGCAGATAGAGTATAAAAAAAAACAAAATTTATACGTTCCAGAATTTGCAATTTCACTTTCATTGTTGAGTTATAAGCGAAAATGTCCTTGTCAAAACACAAAAGCCACAACTATACTACTGTCCAGATGGTCTAATGGTTAAGCTCTGAGTCTGCCAGGTAGTGTGAAATGCGTGCCCCGGTTCGAATCCTGTTAAGGCCGATTTTTTTCCAACTCTTTTAACAGCTGATGATGCTGGGAAAGGTTGTTTTACATGTATATTGGATAATAAAAGATTAAATACTAGTATGTATACTGATGCATCATCATCAATATACAGTTTAGGCCAATGACAATATTTACCATAGCTAAATACTAGAGTGAAGCAAAGTTAGGTGAAGATCGTCATTGGCTGCTGATCAGACATTGTGGCTACTATTTATTTCATTGCCCAAGTTTGTGTGGTACATACTATGTGCTTTTATCATAATTATAGCTAAATCTCAATTACCATTGGTCTGTCTACACTAAGACCACCGGAAGTCCATATACATTTTAATGTCAACGCACGGTTTACATGGCGCCTGTGGGGGTTAATGATTGCATGCCATACACGTGGGGTCAAAAATAGTGCATGTCTATGTACAACTGTATCTTCTAGTGTGAGTTAGCTATCATTTTATCTAAAGTACGATTGTAAAGAAGAAGAGCTGAGCTTCACATTGATACCAAGAACAAGACTAAGCGTGCTGAGATGACCGATGTAGACATGAACCAGTTTTCAGCCGCGTATGGCTGATGGCATCTTTGAATTCGGGGCAAATCTGTAACACTCACACCAGCGCTAGGGGACTTGGTCCACTAGTAGGTAAGTACCAGAGCAGTTACTCGGCTGAATCCCGAGTCTTCCAGGGTCATTCAGCCACCATGAGCGCTCTTTGAAAATCTAAAATAATTTATCACTTTAGCCTGTTCTATTTTCTTGGTAGTATCTAGCTAGACTGTCAACTAAAGAAAATACTGAACTTTAGCTACTAAATTAGCTGTGTTATAGCTACCAACTCTTCGTCTTGAGTACTTTCTTCGTGACAGTTCAACTCGCTCGTCCATTTCTTGATCTTTTCTGGCTGAATGGAACTTTGAATTCGGGGCAAATCTGTAATACTCATTCCAGAACGAAAAACGAGGCATCCTCGATGTCTATACCATAGTGGCAGTGTATAGCAGTAGCGTGGAACAGAACCGCTCGAGGCGCTTCGAGAAACGAACCTTTGAAAACGAGAAAAATTCATTCCGTCCTGGGTAGGGCGCGGTACACGGATAGATATACGGACGTATACGAGATTATTGCGTGTACCCACGTAATACGTACGCGTGCGTGCGTAATTATACGCAGGAAAACATCATTTCCATTTTGCCATTAAATTGTAGGTATTAGTGTAGACTGTTGGTTAATAATCGGACCAATCACCTTCATTATTCCCGTATCCTATGATACCACATGTACGTAGTCTAATAGTATTAGGGTCCAGTAGATCTTGAGACCGAGGACGAAGGTATGTAAGGAAGAATGGCTAGGACAAAGCTTTACGACACATTCGACATTGGCATCGAGGGTTTACTCACGTCTAGTTTTGACAACCCTAACTTCGACTTTGACCTGATCCACTCACCCTCGACTTAAACTCACTTATTAATACATCAGTGACACACTAGTTTCAGCTACAACAGCTCATCATGCTCACTGACTGTTTAATTGCTATCTAGCACACTAGCTATATCAGTACACTCCTGTATTCAGTCTGTGGTACATTAAACTCACGTTGTCTTGATCATGTCCTGCCTATATGGTGTCGATCTTTATGCATGGCACCAGCACACACTTACACAGCTATAGCATGATATAATTATGCTGACTCAGCATGAGGTCACGTGTCAAACAGGTGTTGATACGGCTTCAAACAGCACATGATACGGATCAAACTCATCGTGATACGGGAATTTACAAGCGTGGTTTCCTTCCATGCATTCCACATAGGCCACAATAGTATCATGTCAAAAAGCTATATGATATTCAAAGTGATGACTTCTATTTGAGAGTGGTGTTTATTAACCCTCGGCGCATGCGCCGCAGGGTTACGGTAGTCGTTCTGTGTGTGTGTCTGTCTGTCTATTACCACAAAATCAGCTGCCTACCTCGTTTGTATGTCGCAAACAAAGTTTTATAGGGTTCTTTATGGTGTTTTCAACGTTTTTACCGTTTGGCTTTCCCTGAAAACGCTTTGTTCAAGAGTTATGGCGTCATTTGCTGGTCACCGCTTCCTTCCTCGCTCCCTGGCGAACTTTCAACGGCCAAACGAGACAGCGATGGCTTCTTTTCAACTCGAAAAGTATATATGGTTAGTTATAGATCCAACAACACGACTGGTTCATCACTGATCATACTACACTGGCAGAGAAGCTTCTTGGCCATCTCTGCATGCTACAAAATGCTGACACAGCATTACACATGTGATACTGCTGGACATTACGCAATCGCATGCAATGGGCATTCTTGTGGTTACTCTAGGAAGTCCATAGGCCTATAGGATGCATGTAAGCTTCTTGCACTAATGCAGTAATGCTCAGTACTTGCGCGCCGAGGGTTTTGCACTATTGTGCTTCATTAATACCAGTAGCTGCCAGAGAGGCAATCCATAGAGAAATGGTCAATTGACACCACTGATTCGGACTCCTTTGCCGATGTAGAAGGCTACAGCTTGTTCTAGAAGACTGCTAAGTATTAATTTAATTTTAGTTACTTTTCATGTATCATCTATCAAGAATGAGTCATGAGGCATGTTCACATGCTAATGTACATGTACTTCTCGAATAATAGGTGTGGTACGGCTACTATTCAAGAGCGGCAGCTATTGATTTTCATTCAATACCTATATATAACAAAAGTGTCTAATGTGTTTTGTCAGTAATACCTCAGTGATGCCCTTGTGTCCTTGATATGCATGTAGGGGATCAGAATAGCTTATAGGTATGTGGCTATTAAATATTCTTTGGCTTGTATGTACATGTACAAATACTTTAAAATTGTATATTATGAAAAATTTCCAATATATTAACAACACATAAAAATTACTATATGTGTATACCGTATACTTTCTAATATAGGCGCCCCCAAAAAATAATTACAGATCGTGCAGGCGCCTCCAATTAGAACCGAAAAATTCACGAGCAGGTTAAAGGGCGCCTAAATTAGGGAGGCGCCTAAGCGCTGCAATTAGAACGGTTCTGGAAGTTTTGCCAGAGCACAAGCGCTATCACTAATCAGTCCTATTTAGTGGCAGTGAATATGATAGTGGCGAGAACAACAAAAATATGGTTCTAGTTTCAGTTATTTTTGGAAATTTCACTCTGATCGCTGAATCATTCTCGAGTTGTCGGTACCGTAGCCATCAGAACGATTGTCTCTAACTCCAGAAAGACATCAAACCAGTTGGTAAGTGCATGCTTATATAAATGTAGGAGACAGCTCAGTTTGACATCTAAACTGCTAGCTCGATAGATCAATCGATGGTACCGAGATATGCCATATTGCACGTGGCAATACATTCCAATTAAATAGGCGCCGCCTAAAAATAATTGATGTCCGGAAAGGCGCCTTAAATTAGAACCGAAAAAATTGCGCAGGTCCCAAAGGGCGCTTAAATTAGGGTGGCGCCTATATTAGAACATATACGGTACTTTTTATAGATTACTTAGAAAAATATTTTCTAGATTTCCAATATTTATCACATGTGTACTCCAAGTGATAATATATTATTCCAACACTATGAAATTATTTCCCACAGTTACACACCAAAGAATTGGGCTCTGGCCTCAATTTCCAAGACTATTCCAGCTCTAAGAGCTCAGCACATATGATTTTCTCATATTTTCATTACACTTTTCATAGAATTGGCTTCCAGTAGTGTTACCAGTGTAGGCAGAACCCCATGAACGTGTACTGTGTATTTAAGTGGAGGTTTCGTAGCTCCTCTAAGTATGAATTTTATGAATTTAGTATCCTATTGACAGGAAGTTTGAACTGCCCTCTTGCACACTAGTGAAAACATGAAGTAACCAACATGGAGGTGGGACCAAAGTCCTGATTAAAGCCTGGTTCGCAATATTGACCCAAGGTCTTGTGCTGCATTGTGTTAAAGTTTGAGAATGGTGAAATATCGAGTTTGCAGTGAAATTTTTTGATCTGATGCATGGACGACACAGTGCAATGTGTGATCTTGCATCATATTATTGTGTGCTTGCCTTAAAGTAGATGTCCACGTTTCAGGGGTTTCCTTCAAGATGGGTTCTCTACTATTTTGGGGGCGAGCCTGAGCAAGCTCCACATAAGCGATGCAGCTGTGCATGATGCATATCTCATATACCGTATGGCGGGTAATTTTCGTGGGGTGCTAATTCTTGTTATTTTCGTGGTTGATTTGGCAGTCACGAAATTATCCCACCCACGAAAATTAATGCCTACGGTGATATGTGAGTCCATGATGATGGGCGTGGCCACAAACATCGTGGCAGCGCGGTCAACACTTTTCAGTGTTAGCAAGCAATAGTAGCCCCACTATCATCCAGCTGATAGCGTCTTCGACACTAATATTCTTCTATCTCATGCCTTTTGTCCAAGTCTCTATAGGTATGGCTTAGTAACAAAGAAGATCGTGAGCACGTGTATCAATTACATCATCACTTATGCAGCAGTGCCACGCCCCTAGTCTAGGACTGGTTTCTGTCGCGAACCACGAAAATTGATTGAGGGCCTTTTTGGACTTTCCACGAAAATTAGGCCCCACGAAAGTTACCTGCCATAAGGTATTTAACACTTGGTGTGCATGCGCACGAGAGATAATTATAGTACTCACTTTGTGTGTATGTGTGTGTGTGTGTTAGTGTGTCCGCTATTTCTAGCTTATTCTACTTTTGAACATGGCAAGGCTTTACGCTAATTTATAAGGTTTTAAGTCAAAATTTTCTCTAAGAAGGCTACTTACAAGAGATAATTACAGTATTCTTACTAGTTTTCAACACATTTTTGTAGAATAAGACCAACTGCATCTTTACGACTCTTTCTCCGATTTTTTAAATGGACTAAGCATGTGCAAAAGTTGTATCATTACTGTATTCAGTTTGTAGTGTGCTCTAATAGTGAAAAGAGAGCCGAGCGTTAGGCCCTTGGGTTCCTTGGGGGGTTGAGAAGCTTAGCAGAACAGATCTAAGCCTATGTAAGTGATATTGCATTCTCCTGAACATCTAGCAGCGCCTGTCGCCTGAACCACACCCATAGTGAATGGTGAGCTGAAACAACAACCATATGATGTTCAACAAGTGAACGGAGATGGCAGCTTCATAGTGAGCACAAACAGCGTCTTTGTAGTTAGCAGAGGATAATTTCTTTGTTTACTAACTCAGTAACTATGATAGCCTTGGCCTTGGGATATATATAAACTAGGCATAACGTGTACTCGGGATGCATGGCATTTATTGCACTCGGCCCTCAGGCAGCTTCGTGCTTCAGTGCAATCAATGCCATACATCCCTCGCACCCGTGTTATAATCTATTACATATACAAAAGGTGGACAGCTATATTGCACTCAGGCACCAGCACTACATATATGCAACTGAAGAATGAATAACTTACTGAAAGAAGGAACACTCTGTCGTCGAGAAAACCATTGGTTAATCACAAACAACTTGCATTCTATCAGATTCACTCCAAAATATCAGTTGTCTTGCCAGGTCTACACTGCTGTTGCTACAACAAAGCAAAGCAGTCGCATACATGACAGCTAAAGAAATGCAACGCTTACCAAAGAAACTGCTAAAGCCCCATTTACACGTAGGCCTTAACTCGGGTCAGGATCCGTGTTAAACTAACTCACTTATGTGTAAACGCGCTAATCCACTTGTAAACCGAATTAGTTGACCCGGGTTGTAACCCACATCCTGATGTGGGTTACGTGCATAGTAGTGGGCTATGAATATCTTAACTCGGGTCAAGCGTGTGTGTATAAACGCGATTTAATCCGGTTCTGGTTTGGTACGTGTAAACGGGGCTTAAGACTCTCCGAGGAACACTACTCGTTGAAAAACCTCGAAGATGCTGCACAATCTACGCTGCCTAATGCGTTGCTAAGGTCAAAGTTGCCCGTATGCATGTACATTCAAGTGACTGAATTGGCCACGCCCACAACCGAGATTGTATGGTCGTGCACAACTCGTGTTGACTCCGTGCGTAGCCCGTGCTCATGTATACCTTGCAGTTACGAATGCTTGTGTTGACCATGGCAACTACAGAGCATTTCTACGAAAACTGTCACTTTTTCTTGGCAACCGGGTCGCATTTTCATGCCCTGCAGGTTAGGACACAGACTGTATAAACTTTTGTCACCGCGGAAAAGTGACAGTATCTGAGAAAAGAGACCATTTCACGCAAATACTAAATTTTTTACCATAACTGCCACCGAGCATTAAGAGCTTATAGACTCATACAAGTATATATTATGAAAATACATGTACATCAGTCTGCACGAAGGGGTCACGTTTTCCATACACTTTCTTATTTGTACAGGAAGTACGTTGCTTACTTTGGTTGCCAGGCGCATGCGCCTAGGGCTAGCTCATTGTGCAAGCGTCAAACGTATGCGCATTCATGATAATATATTGCGCACACGTTGTATGAATGTGATTGTATACGGTTGCGCGCGTTTTTATGATTAATATTAGCGCCACCACCAAAAAGGTCAGCGGGCCAGGCAGGGGTCAAGGGAGCCAAGTGCACCATATTACAAAAATCAGGATTTGATACCAAAAAATCTCGAAACAATCAAGATTCAGCTATAACATATGTTAAACTACTGGTTGTAATGTATCTACACTGGTGTTTTTGAAAGATTTGCTGCTTGTCTTCACCATGTTCAAAACTTCTAAAAATGCTCCAGACACATAAATCTCCAAATGCGTTGTACAAAATCGACCATCACTCAAAAACAGTAGTGAATTGGAATACGGGGTTGGTTCTACTATAGAGTGTTAGGACAGAATCTTAAGACCATCCATTTAATCCAGCCATCAGCGTTGGGTAGGCTCTGACTGGGGGCCTTGAGTATAGTGGAAATTTTCGGATTTATGCATCTCACAGATCCCAACTAGGGCCAACCTTTAGCTCTTGAAAAAATTATGTTGTAGATATTATGGTATTGAAGTCCTGTACCAAGTTTTAGGTCCATCGCAGGCGTGCAAGTATATGTTCAAAAATTCTGAAATATGTTGAAATGAGGATCCCTGCAGATGGTGGCAGCAGCAGGAGAGCTGTTTTACACAACCTACCTCTTGAAATTACTGTGTGTAGCTCATAATATAATTTTTTCAACCAGTGCTTGGCTCAAAACCCTTCGCACCGACATTGCTGACACATACCGTCAACTCGAGTTGACCGCCTGTTCTGTCAGCCATGTTGGAATTCGCCCATACAAAATCCCCATAGTGTAAATTAACTTCCGGGTGCGTGATTCACTTCCACGCGAATAAGAGAATTTGACCCGTTCGTGCAGACTGCATGTACAAACAGCGGTATTAACACTGTATGCTGCATCCGCATGTACCATGTATTGATAATGACTGAGTACCTTAAGGACAGGTTTAATTGCGAGTACTTAATTTTGCGATTTGGCTATATACCCCTCACATTTTAAACTAATAATCAGATTCTCCGGAAATTATCTATCTAGATCTGTCAGGACTAAGATCATTCATCAAAACAATAATTATTGTGCATGTCAGAACCAGATGTTTGAAAAATTGCCAATTATCAATCTTTCTTTCTTCCTTTCTTTTTCATTATTAGGGCTAACTCAAGACTGCCTTGACCACTCACCTTAGTTTGAGTATAAATCTACTCCGTTTTGGAGCGCGCAGTGCAGTGACACGCTAATTTTATTGTTATCTTGACAGTTACATAATCATCAATGATTGGGCATGTCTGACATGCCATTTTGTCATATAATGCACATGCTCATAATGTGCTATCATGGTGAAGTCATGTGTCAGTCGCGCGTGCACCGGCACATCCATGGCTGACCGGCCTATAGTAGTACTATACTCTTGCTCAGTGCGCGCAGCAACAACTGAATGGTGCTACCAGGAATATACCTACTGGTCTCTAAAATTCACTCCCTATACAGGCATTATTCATTGCTACTTGGCTTAAAACAACCTTCTTTCAAGTTTGTCAGCCAGCTATCTACAGGAATGAGTTAATGAGGGGCATGGTTATGTTTGCATGTCTTCTAGTACAGCACAGCAGATTGGCACTGGTTATTTGCAGCTATGTCTCAATAATCCCAGTGATGCGTGATCAAGCGGAGACATCTTTCTGGACTTGCAGGATCTAGATCCCACCACTCACTCAGGAAATAGTAGTTTGTGGGATGGTATGGCGAAGTTCAGGGTATCAGGCCTTATGCAGGGCCTCTATGGACCTGAGCTAACATTTCAAGGTAGACAAGGCATGCGCTCACTACAATACTACCATCTCTGACTGTTTTACAAAACACTCATTGACCGTAATTTGGACATTGTTGTAAGGTGGTGGATAAACAAAGACCTCTATATATCATTTAGCAGAAATATTAAAAGAAGTATAGACTTGAAAGTCCGTGGCGGAAGCCATTACTATGAAATTCCAATCTAGTATCACTGTAAGCCTACCTGGACATTTGGACATGTTCAACAATACCTATGGGTTTATTATGCACACTGCTGACACAGCATGCACTAACAACTGTATGGCACACATGATACTGTTGTGTATTACGCAATCACATGCAATGTGCGCATGCGTGAATTCTGGTTGCTACTTCTTGCACTATTGATGTGGTATGAGAAACTTGCATTAATAAATGCAATCTGCTCAGTGCACTTGCTGCTTCATTTAAATATCTCACAGCTCTGAGGGTTTAGCACCAATGGTGTTCATTTTATACTTGTGTCTGTACAGATGCATTGAGCTAAGAGATTGGTGGTTGTAGTAGTCAACTTCTGTACAAGTAGTAAAACCACACTTCAGACTAGCAGGTTTTGCACTTGTTGGAGTGCCTGCTAGGGCTAGGATGCAGTGCTAAAGCTGTGTGCACGGCTTAATTAAAATGGGCGTGACCTAAAAATTTGTGGGTATTAAATATTGCGATTTCGACCTAATTTGCAAAAAAATTCATTAATAGCTATCCCTAATGTATAAACATCTAGTGCCGTGAATTTGTATCATTAATTTTGACATAGCTACCATAGCCTGCTCACGATCAATGATCACTGTTGATCACAAGGCGAGGTCAGACTCACCCCATATTATGCCCTGGTATCCGTGCATATCTTGAAATTTTAAAGTGCAGTGTTAGGATCTTTGGTGCTTTCAGCTTTTGGCTAGTGTTCCACATTTGAACTAATGGAAAGCATTAATTTTGTGGGAATGATTATCGAGTACAATACAATCCTTACTTCCTCTTGATTCTCCTTGATGACAGTATCCATTGGTAATAGTACTACTTGTATATACAGTTTCAGGTAGTGTGCTCCATGGCATACCGTAAATGCGGGTTTTTAAGTGCACCTAAGAATTAAGCGCATATTTAGAAATAAGCGCATACTTCCTTCCTGATTTAACTACTAGGAAATAGGCGCACTAGCCATCTAGATAGCCTAGAGCTATATACAATGCAGTAAGCGGCTTATCTGTGATTTTGCAATAGGCGCATGCACTTAAAAACCCACGTTTACGGTATTCTAGTTAGCTTTGCTAGTAATAGTCTTGTTGCATTTTGTAGGAGGATAGTCCTTGCTGTGATGAACAATTTTCATCAGAATTGGATGAATCATTTGCTACTGTGTCTGCGGATGATTCATTGTATATTCCTACTCCGGATCAGGTAGTTAGGAAGAAATTACTGAATAGTACATGTACGGGTATTCCTTTGAAAGTGTGCTTCATGGACCTATCCCAATTAGACTCATTTGTGAAGCAACTTAATCAGATACGTGCCTGTACCACACCCAGCTGTAAGGGTATCCTTGTTCCAGAACATGTGAGGAGTGCTGGCCTTGGAGGTGCTATTTCTATAAAATACACATGTAATGGTTGTGTTTGTAAGACAGCCACATTTGAAACATGCACTAAGTTTGAGCTTGGCAGAAGCTGTGATATTAGCACTGCTGTTCAGGTGGCTTTTATTGTTGCCGGTTGCACCCACATGACCTATTACAAGGTACTGAAACATGTACTTGGAATCGATGCTGTTTCATGGCCCACATTTCAATCAACCATAGAGAAAATGTATCCTGTAGTGAAAATGATGGTTGATCGAATGTGTGATGAAGCAAAGCTGGAAATGAAATCCATGGATCAAAGGGAACTTGGTTCATGGAGTCGTGCTGTAACATCAGCAGATGGCACGTGGATGACTAGAGGTCATCACAGCAAGAATGCTACTTTTAGTATTCGCAATTACTACAATGGAGCTCTTCTTTACCGCAAGCATCTTTGCCAGAAAGGCAGGGATAGAGTAATTAAAGAAGAGCTGTACCAAGGGACCTCTAAAGGTGCAGAAGGGTACGCAGCCCGCCTGACTTTCAAACAAGCCAAAGAGGAGGGCATGAACATAGCTGTTCAGTGGCAGGATGCTGATTCCTCTTCTGCCAATGCAGTGACAGACCACTTCCCCAATGCTGAGGTGATGATATGTGCTGGACACGCTGCACGGGCACACAAAAAGCGTCTTGAAAACTTTGCAGTAAAGAAAAGTTTTAGTGCCAGATTGAAGCGGGTTTACCGTGAGCGATTTCCTCTTGTGGATGAAGTGGTTTGTCATTGTAAGAGGCACCAAGCTGGCTGTGGTTGCCTGTCAAAGGGATTTATTGAGAGAGCACGAAATAACTTCTCCTTGATCCTGTCCATGAGTGAGTCAGCTGAGGAGTTTGCTGACAAGGCTAAGGCATTGCCACGACATGCTCGTGATGAGCACACATGGGATGGAGGAATGTGTGACTTTCATTCATTGCGTGTTTGTAGTTGTGGCAAGTGTGAGGACAATGAGTGGCTTCAGTGCCAAGGTAAAGATTATCACACCAGGTGTTCACTTTCTTGTCCTTTCCATGCTCTTGCTTATGAAATAGAGTGCCATGATAGAGCATCAGTGTCTAAACAGCTTATCCATCCCATTTTTTAAAAGGGTCACTCCAACTGGTTGGAAGCTTCTCATACTGTCTTCATTCGGTTTAGAGCAAAGCATATCCACTTGGAGAGGCTTCACTATGTAGTATCAACGGAGCTTGCATTGCTTCAGTCAAACATGACCTACATGTACCAGAGGCGTGGACCGCAGTATCACTGGGTGATTGAGCTGTTTAGGCACATGAAGCTACCTGTCTTTGATGGTGTTCATCAGGCACTGGAAGAATTCAATAAAGCCAGGAAGCAAGTGCTGGAAAGTCGACAAACTGAGAAGTTTAGGAAAAGAAGAATACAGTTGAAAGTGGAAAGAACCAAGGATGCTCAGCGCCGTAAGGCGTGGTCGTACAAACACGGCCATGACACTTATGGTGATCATGATAGTGGTGACGATGAAGATGATCTTGAGCTTAAACCTAAGGTATCAAGGAAAAAAGGTTCAGCTGGTGGGAAGTGCAAAGCTTGTGGATCTACTACTCACCTGCGCTCTAACCACAACGATTGCCCGTTCAATAAGCAGTTAAAAAATAAGTCGTCCCACCATGAAGATGACACGAAGTCAGCAAACATTGATACATTATCTGATGAAGAATTCTCCACTGATGACTTCATACCTTCATCTGACAGTGATTGCTGTTTTGAAGATAATATCTTCACTGGTGACCTGTGTACCTGTGGTGCTGGTGGCAGGGCACACAAGAAAGACTGTCCCATGAGCTCCAGGAATCGCTACCACACTGGTCGTGTCCTCTTCCCTAGTAGTCCTTCTGCTGATCCTATTCCACCACCTACTGACACTGCTGGTGGATCTGATGTTATTGGCACTAACCCAAGCTCAAATGTGCTTGGTAAGAGAGAAATTGTCAGTGGAGACCAACTCCCCTCTGCTAAAAAGCAGAGGTCTAGTACTTCCTATAAGGTTGGAGATAAAGTATGTGTTCATACTGACAGGTTGGATAAACACCATGTTCCTTGCCGTGTGGTCCTTGTAGTGGGTAAAAAGTACCAGCTTTACTGCCACAAGGGTGTACTCAACCGTAGCTATGTCATGCAGGAATTAAGCACGTGCAAGAGTGACTGGTCTTTGTCGCTGGAAGGTTGGAGAACTGGTGCCAAAGTCTCACTTCAAGACGTTGCCAGTGACCCCAACTGTTTAGAAAAATGTGAGTGTGCTGTAGACAAAGTTAATAACACTGTCATAGACCTCACTCAGGATGATGATTCTGATGCAGTGGCTGCAAGTAGTAAGAATTGGCTGTGCAATCCCCTGTACACTCTGACCTCGACCAACAGAGAGGAAGTACTGTCACCTTCAGGTTGGCTCTCTGACAGAGTTATTGAAGCTGCTCAGCTGCTCATTTTGCAACAATTTCCTCACGTATCTGGCTTACAAAATCCTATTTTTCAGCAAACTCTTACCTTTCAAGTTCATAGAGGAGAATTTGTACAGGTAATCAATGTTCGAAACAATCACTGGTGTGCTGTTTCTAACATTGGTTGTGGTGAAGGAGAAGTTAAAGTGTATGACAGCATGTACCCTTCTGTTTCCACTGGCACTCTACATGTAATTGCCAGTCTGATATTTAGCTCTGCCTCACAGTTGGTGGTCAAGATGATGGATGTTGGCAGACAGTCAAATGGCTCTGACTGTGGTGTGCTTGCTATAGCATTTGCATATGACATTTGCAGTGGATCAGATCCCTGCAAGGTTAAGTTCAATCACAAAGCCATTAGACAACACTTAGCCAACTGTCTTGAGAAGTGTAGCCTCTCACGATTTCCAATAGTTGGTGAGCGGAGGAGCACTGGTGTAAAGTCTACTCAGACAGTTGGCCTTCATTGCTCCTGTCGCTTGCCTGAGGAGAGAGGTGATAAAATGGCTGAGTGTGATGAATGTAAGATATGGTATCACCAACACTGTATGGACATTCCTGATGATGTGTTTGGTGATTCAGAGGTCCCTTGGAAATGCAAAGCATGTGAAGGCCATGATTAACCAGTGTCTCCAGGTGTGGTCAGGTGTTGCTCATGTTCTTTCTTTGTCTGCTTTGTGTGCTTACTGCATGAGTGCTCCAGTGTATTGCATGTCCTTTTGGAATGGAGCATTTACAGTGTAGACAAATTGAGGGAGTATGAGAGGGTGGAAGGGTGGGAGGGCAACATTGCAGTATCACCTCCTCGATGATGGTGTTGCCTGGGGCTTCAGATATTACTCCATGTATTTGAAGTGCTAAGTGTACTGCTGATTGTTCTTGCTCATACTCCTTCATGTTAACTAGACACCATCGTGATTTACAGTTGTTACATGTTGCTAGCCTAAGGATGTCCAGCACACATTTTGTGAGAGTTACAGTAGTCTGTCTGTTTGTACACACCAATATAAAATGACCTGTAGATTTTTTACAGCAGTGTAAAGGGGTACAATGTGTAAAGTTCAGTAATCTTCTTAAAATGCTTCTATCGAGAGTGTTCAGCTTTGCAATAGAAGATAAGAAGCCCGTACAACTAGCCATTACCTCCACCCTACCTACATGTATAGAATCCCACGATTACGCCGCGCATAAGCCCCCCCCCCCTCCATTTTTAGCTCAAGTTCCTGCACAGGTACTTTTGTCTCGCGTATAAGCCCCCCCTCCCTGACTGTAAAATGGAGCCCATAAATCAACAAAAACAGTAGCTACAGCTAGCAAACTAGCTATTTGTGTCATATTATGCCTTACTTGGTCGTTTTTCTCGAGTTCTGCCCACCAAACAGTCAGAAAGTACAGAGATCGCGCGCCCACGTGGCATTCGACAGTCGGTAATGGTTGTCACACGGAAATGTAAGGATCCCGCGTATAAGCCCCTCCCCACTTTTGTCTAATCCTAGCATGCACAAAGGGGGGGGGGGCGTTATCGCGGGATTCTACGGTACTATGTGTATGGATCATCTGTCACATTGTATTATAGCTTACTGTAGGTTGGGTATTAATTGCGAGTATCTATTAATTGCGAATAGCGAGTTTTTCTATGTTTCTCAATTAATGGATTCACAAACGTAAATATGCATGTACAGCTGCAGTACGGTACAGGGTCGTCCATCACAGTTTTTGGATTCGCAATTTGGCCTGACTTTACTAGAACGCAATTATTAAACTACGCAATTAAAACCCGTCCTACGGTATAAACTCCTGTTTAAAGCACAAGCCATAAGTTCTTATTTAGTATAATGTTTAAAGTGCTCATCTACTGTGTACATGTGATTGTGTGTTGAAACGTCAGCTGATGTATTTTGTTACTGAAGAATGTTATATTCGTGGTTGATCAGAGTTACTACCTTCCCTTAGTAACAGTTGAGTTGCCACAGATCTGACAAGATTGTATACCATCTCCAGCAGGCACTGGGTAGTACATGTACATGTATGTACTTGTTACGTAATTACAGATTACTGAGTATAGTTACTACAGCTAGGACACCAGTTTACTGGTTTGGGTACAGGTACTGGGTGCTGAGACGTAACTGAGGCATATTTAACAATTGGCGCATGCGCAGCGAGGGTTACAGTAGTCTGTTTGTCCGTCTGTCTACACTCTAGTTACTGTCCACAAAGTAGGTTTAAACGTTATTCAAGGTTTTGCACAAGTTATATTTCAAGCACTGCCCCATCCCAGCGTGTGACGCACACCCAGCCCATCACTTTCCAGTATTCATGCATGCATGCCATGTGCTAGTCGCGCTATAGTATTTATGTTGACCTTTTTACCCAATTTTGTGTCAAATTCTTTACTCCCGTTTTCCAAGGGTTTAGCGGGACCTCTTCAAATCTTTGTTTATACGACTACACCGCCGAGGGTTTTGCACTTTAGTGCTTGATTGTGATACTGTGCTTTGCAAGTCAGTTGTCCAGTGGAAAGGGTAAATAGGCAGTGGCTCGCAAGTGCTTAATTCAGTTATACTACAAGGCACAAAGGCTTTCAGTTTATATAGTGACAGAGACAGGTGCCATTCCCTAACTTTCCTAGACAACTGACCTGCAAAGCACAGTAGCATTCTACTCTAGTGCTTGTTTTATATCACATTCTTTTGGCTTTTTCACTTGATGTGGCGCTCTCGTTAACTTGTACTCGACACCACGCCCACAAGTGGGAATCCAGACTGTACACCCATGGGCACTGCAACCGCATCAATAAACTACAATACAGACAATTCAAGTATAGATATAACTGTAGCTGCAAATACCAGGTCACCGTACCCATAATTGCAAAATCAACAAGAAAGTATGCGTTTAAATCCTAGATGCACTAAAAACTCAATGCTAAATTGGCCACGCCCCACGTATGGGTGGGTAAGGGTCGCCAACAATGTGCAGAGCTCGCGTGCACATGCGGTCAAAACTTCAAGAAACCCATGTAGGTAGAAATGGCTACCAAGAAAAAGCCAAGCAACTTATATATAGCTCTAGGCAATCTATATGGCTTGTGTGCCTATTTCCTAGTAGAAAAAGGTATGCACTTATTTTCTAGGTGTGCTTAAAACCTGCATCTATTTGGGACCAATCCGCCAAATTTAAAGACCACCAATATTTCTGGCTGTATGACAGCTTACTCACTTTGGGTGTGTGTGTGTCGGGTTAAGGAGAGAATGAAAATAAGTCGAATAGTTAGGTTAAATCATAATAATATGAATGACCCTTGACCTTTATCCATTAATTCTTAATATGACATGCAATCTGCTTAGTGCACTTGCTGCTTCATTTCTTACTACAATAAATCGCACAGTACCAAGGGTTTAGCACCAATGGTGTTCATTACTACAGTAGCTGTTTTTATTAGCTGATTTGTTATTGATCAGCATGTAGTATGAGTACCGTTGATACTGCGGTAACTGTGGTTTTTGCAAACGATAATGTGCTTTACCCCACTTGAATTTTATAAATACCTGTATAAATGTGGATAATCTTCCCCAGTATCACTGGAGTGAAAAACAAAGTTGGTCCAGGCAGGATTTGAACCGGTGCACGCATTTGACACTTGAAAGACACTCAGCTGACTACTAGACCGTAGCATGGTTGTGGGTTTTGTTACAGAGTTGGTAGACTCGATGAGTAGGGATGGCATGGATACTTCATATATATAATACATTACAAACATCCAAATATCTCAAAATAGCTAACTTTGTGAAATTTCTAAGTATCAAAATCAGAATCGACGGCAAATTCTAACAAGACCAAGATCATTCAACTCAATTGTATATGCCAGAACCATGCAGATATTCAAAACATAGCCATTAATTTTGTCAATCTTTCTTTTTTCTTTCTTTCTTTCTTTCTGTTTTCCTGGGCTAACTCAAGACTACCATGACTGCTCACCTTAGTTCGAGTATAAATCCACTCCATATTGGAGCGCGCACGTCTGTTGCATGCTCGTTTTGTGTTATCAGGACAGCGATATAATTGTGGGTGTGTACGGGGCATTTTGCGAGTGGGTGTGTCTTATTAGCCATTTTGTCATATAATGCGCATGCTCATACAGTGTTGCCATGGTAAAACCTTGTGACCTGCTCAAGCACTCAGCTGATCAGCTCAGTGAACTGTCGATTATGGTGGCTACTACCATCAGTAAACTTACTGGCCTATAAAATATGCTCCTGAAATGGAAGGTTTTCGTCGCTACTTGGTTCAAAACAGCCTTCTAATCTTTCAAGTTTGCTGGTCTAGCCAGCTTCAGGATCGAGATAATGGGGGGCGTGGCTTCGATCGGTTACCTGAGTTGTCTCGGGAATCCCACTGATGCGTGTTCAATAGTGTGTAATCCAAAGAAGACGTTCTAGC